>BJBW01001646.1:215507-261696 GCA_004320125.1 Scolopax mira | reverse complement strand
CTCAAGTTACACCAGGGGAGGTTCAGGCTGGATATTAGGAAAAATTTTTTCACTGAAAGAGTTATCAGATATTAGAATGGGTGGTTGAGGCACAATCCCTGGAGATGTTCAAAAGACAAGTTGACATGGTGCTGGGAGACATGGTTTAGTGATGGTGTTGCATTTTGTTTGTTGTGTGGCTGTTTATTTTTGTCAGAGTTAGGTTGATGTTTGGACAAGATGATCTTGAAGGTCCCTTCCAACCTAGAAGATTCTATGATCTTTCACCGAGGGCCAGTGCAACTGTTGTGCTCATAGAGCTGGCCTGTCTACATGTGACACAGTGCCCTTACCAGCTGAAGCCATGCTTGTTGGAAGGCGTGTACTTCTCCAGGAGAGCAGTCAGCTTCAAGAGGGAGTACTTCTGCAGCAGGTTCATCTGGGCCACCGACTGGCAGTTGATCTGCAGCGACGCTGAGCTGAGGCTGGGCCGGTGGGAGCTCTGGAAGCTGTGCCACCTCAGCCTGTGCCTAAGGAGAAGATGGGGGGACAAAGCAAGGACCCATCACTGAAACGTCTCTCCAAGATACCTGCAGGAATTACTGCAGAACTACTGCTCAGCTCCCTGCCCTTGGCAGCCACTGTCTTCTAAGATTTCACATGCAGCACATAAAGATGCTTCAGATGGGAACATGCACCCTGGGCTGACCCACAGACCAGTGTTAGCTATACACAATCTCACCCTATCAGATGTCTTCTGAGGGCTCCACCACCCCTTTTCAGAAGTCCTTTCAGTACTAAGGCAGTGGGAATCGAAAAACTCCATAAAGAAAAAAGGACCCAAATTTTTAAGACACGTCAAATGGGAAGTAAGTACTTCTAAAAGTCCCATCAAGTTGATGCAGCACCTACAGGCAACTAAATGACAGGAGAAACCTTAAATGATTTGCACCACTTTTAAAGGAAAACTGGAAACAAAGCTAGAAGGAATTCAACTCCTTGCTCTACTCACACTACAAAATACAGTCATCTGTCCCATGGTAAAACTCCCAACAGAAACTGGGAGGCCACTGGAGCTCCCCCAGTTCCCCACTGCGCTACAGCGATCAAGGGAAAGTAAACAAATCTCATTTTCCTTGCAGATTTAATGCCCTAGAACACTATTAAAAAACAGCCCGCTACTGAAAAGCACAATTCTTTTGAAACGGTCTAAAAATCAAGGCTTTTACTACACGCTGACACAAACCAGACCATACTTACACTGCTTCTCCAAGCCAATTTAAAAAGTGAATAATCCTACTTGAGGTCTCTCTCCCTCCCACACACCACTTCAATTTGAAGAATCACCATCCCCCAAAACTGCCTTAACACTGTTCCGGACACTGACTTGCTGAGAGGGCTGTTTTTCAATGATGACCCAGGCTGGACATACAAACATACAGCTACCAAAGAGTGGGAATCACTCGTCAAACACACATACTTATAATTGTTCTGGGAGGTGATGGGAACCACACATGTGTGCCTGAATGGCCAAAACTTCTACTGCACTTTAACTGAGAATGGTGCAGCTACTAACATAGAATCACAGAATGGTTAGAGTCAGAAGGGACCTTAAAGAACATCTAGTTCCAGCCCTCTGCCATGGGCAGGGACACCTCTCACCAGACCAGGTTGCTCAAATCCCCATCCAGCCTGGCCTTGGACACCTCCAGGAATGAGGCATCCACAACTTCTCTGGGCAACCTGTTCCAGCGTTTGGTGTTCACCACCCTCACAGCAAAAAATTTCTTCCCAATATCTACCCTCTTCTAGTTTGAAGCCATTACTCCTCATCCTACCACTTGAAAAAAGGCATACTATAGAGCCATTCATGCTGGAGGGGACCTCATCGGGGACCACCCCAAATCCCAGTGCTCACAATCTCACCTGCTGGACCGTGTCAGCGATGCGCCCACACCAGAGTCCCTCCTATCCTGCATCCCTGAGGGCTCTTCTGTTTCATTCAGGGAATTCCCTGTACTGTCAAGGTCACTCGGTGTTGTTCGGTCGTTATCTACATCAAGGTGGATCTGCTTTGGAGAGGAAGGACATGGGGAGATGGAGTCGAGTGCCGAGTCAGAGTCTCCTTCATCTGAGAACTTCTCTGACCACTGGTTAACTATTCTCTGCATCCCTTTGACATGGTACAGGATGTCGTCTAGTTCTGGGAATATGTCTTCATTTTCAAGGTCGGCCAGGTCGCTCGTACTGGAATACAGGATCGAGCCTGGCACGTTGTCGTAAATACTCAGTCGGCTGCTGACTGAGCTGGAGGAGTTGCGCCTTTTCCCCATGCCCAGCTCTTTGGAGCTATCTCCGCTGTTTTCCCTCTGGAGGGCGAGATGGCCATGTCCATGGAAACTCCCTGTCCTCCAGTTCACAGAGGCATTGCCTTCTGTCGGGGAGAAGTTGCCATTGGAGAGTGCTTTAGGAAAAGTGCCGGGCTTATGATCTTCGGGGATAAAAAACACTGTGTCTTCTGCAAAGCTTCCCCGGTTCTTGAAGTTCTGCTCCATCACGTCACTGAAGGTTGACTGGTTGAAGGGGTCAAAGCCTTCCAGGTACATGCCCACCCTTTTATTGTACGCACTGAGGCTGCGTGTTCGTGTGACGGGACTGGGCGTGCTGACAGCACTGCTCGTCTCAGACTGACTGCTGCTGCTGCTGGTCTGGGTGGAATTGGAGACGCTCCTCTTTCGTACCATGGGGAGGCTGATGTGATTGCCGTTGAGGGCAGAAATCTCCACGCAGTTAAGTTGTTTCAGTTTATCTTCATCCATGCCCTCCTGCAGGATGGGACCGCTAATAATAAGGCCGAGCTTTGAAGGAGCTTTGCTCTTGCCATGGTGAGAGCTCTTGATTTTCAGGCTCTCCATTCTCTTGAGCAGGCTCTTTGTTTTGGACTTGGCGTTCTTCTCATTGGCTTTTGTGTTGAAGCTGAAGCTATTCAGCTCCCTGGGCGAGGGCAGGCTGCTGAATGAGTCATCATTTGCTACAAAATTGCTGGATGAGCAAACGCTCACGACTGAGTTTGTCCTGGTGGTGGATGCCTCGCTCTGCAGGGTTGGTTGGTGGCTGCTGGTGCTGCTGATGCTCAGGATGGAAGCCACCTCCTGGCGTTCGCTGAGGTCCGTGAGCACGCTCTCATGGCTTGCCGCGTTAGTGAGGTGAGGAGTTTCTGGGGAGGGAGTATTCAAGTCCGGTTTTGGAGGGAATACATCGAACTCTTCAAGCCTCGACCACCTCTTGCTGTCCCTCTGAAAAGTCCATTTGCCGCTTATTGCACAAGGTTCATCTTCATCTGAATCTTCACTCTGCAAGGAAGAAGAACACTGAAAGTCCTGCTCACAAACTGCCAGAAAGGCAAAGGCAGTTGCATTTAAATACAATGCCTGCTAAACTGCTTTAAGCATGACCTTGTTCTCACTGAATTTAAAGTGAAAACAGCCTTCTACTTCAGGGTGAAGAAGATTAGGCCATAAAGCCCATCACAGGAAAAGATAACATGGGGCAGGCAATATACTTTAACAGTTTTTAAATACAAAAGATACACGCTTTGTAAAAAGAAACAAACAATACAATCTGCTTTAAATTGCTCTTTTCTAAAACCCCTACTATCCATAGACATTTAATTAATTGGTCACAGCGGATAGCCCTCAGATCAGTGGAAATTCCTGGCATGCATAAAATTTTAAACTGGAGTCAGTCGGGGGCCGGGGTCCCTCTGGACTCTCTCCAAAGTTACACTCTGTTGATAGTGGCTGTGTGTTTATACTCCTCTTTGCAATTAGGAGATGTTTCTCATACGTTGGGAGCTGCAGCGGCTTAACTCCTTACCCATTCGGGAAGCCCCAACGCTCCCCTCGCTGTGACTAATGAGACAGAGAAAGAAACTCTGGCCCTGCGAGAGTGTGATGCCTCCAGGCTCTTACCTGGTCCCCTCTTCCTCCCACCACGGGCCAGCAGCTAACATTTTAAGAATGTCCTGTGAAGTTTCTACTTTGCTCTCGCTCCAGGCAAACTTTAACACCCATAGATAGCGAGCGGCAAGGGCTCACTGACAGTAGAGCACGTAAGTAAATTGTAAATAAGGTCTCCACTGATGATGTTTGATGTATGAGTAGTGCCGGGGGGCACAATTACACCGACGTCACTTAACGCCTGCAATCTTTTCATCTAAATACTGGAAGGGAATGATCCTGGGACTATTTGGAAGACATATTTGGCCTTCCAAATATCTGGAAAATTTCACATTGGAAGAATAAAAACGATGAAGGTATTTTAATACGACACCAGGAAGCCACAAAATAACCTTTAGTGTTCAGAGTAGAAAACACTAATTGCCACCCAGTCCCATGAGTTGCACTTCATTTGTTTAGATTGCTTTAATTTAAAAACAAACACACATGCGTACCCAAACTCTAACTATTTGCGTGCCAGGTTCACAAACTTTTCTACTCCAAAAAACAAGTAAATTATTCATATTTCAAGTATTTTATTTATGCATACTTTAGCTCCCAATTCTCTCCTAGTTTTTTTTTAATAGCACATTTCATCAGCTCAGCAAAGTTAAGTGAAACACCATATTTATTTTTCATAACCAAGTACACATGGGACACAGAACAAGCGACATTTACTTTGTTTCCCAACTACTGCAAAATACTTCTGGCCAGAAATCAGATGAAAACCTAAGAGAACTGGCTTGCTTATTTCAAGTTTTCAGGGGGGAAAAAGTCACCCGAAACCACCAATGGATAATAATAATTGTTTAGTGGTGAATGCGATTTGACAAGAAAAAAAAGGAGCAGTAAAGTGATCTTAATTTGCAAAGAGGTGAATGCAAACATATCTTTCTGTCAGCAAAATTTTTCTTTCGTGTTAAAAAGCTTTAAAGGATGATTTTAATGAAGTCAACAACAAAAGAGAATGGGATCCAAGTCCATCTGCCAGAACATGGGTGGTGAATGAAAATCAGGAAGGACTGAAACAAAAGGTAACATCCAGACTCCGGAAGATCTGGAAGATCTGGGGTTTGGACCTGAAGTCGTGTCTGGTCTGACCTCTAATAGCAATACTGATCATTCCAGTGTTAACAAGGCTCAAGAACAAGGAGGAGGAATCTTCTGGTGGTCATAAACGGCAATCCAGCTGTCTACCCCTACTTTAAGAGTTCCTATATGTGCTGCCTCTGAGTGTTATCTTCTAGAGCTGGGATGCTGTTTCCAACATACCACAAACAGATAGGGAAAGAGGGGATTAATTCCTGGTAAACAACCTCGGAGCATTTGTATGCATTCTTGCTAAGGGTAGGGCAGCATCGTATTGCCTTAGCTCAGTCATCTTTATCTGCAGTCGTCATATCCCAGAGGACAGTGTCAACCACTGATCCCTCCTAGGACACACACATAGTTTTAAGAGATCTTTTGAGTGGCACCTTACCAGCAAAGCCCAACAACTCTGCTTTCTGTCGGCACTGCCTTACTGAAATTACAGTAGGTGATCTCTTATTGCTCACCACTCTCCACAGGGGTCCTGAAGATTCAGGAAACATTTCTAATTCCTGCTGAGCTCCCTAGAAACACACCAGCTTTCTAACAAGGTAGCCGAGGTACTCTGTAAATATTTTGCTTTAATTTTGAGTGATGTAATTAAAAACCAAGGAAACAATGTGCCCAATCCTACAAAGGGCTGGCCCTTTCCTTTGTAGGTCAAGTCCAACTGATCCTGTCTACATCAGAATAAAATAACACAGTTCTAATGGGATGTCAAAGAACCAAAACTGTGAATGAAAACACCAAAGTTGATGTTCTAAGGTTCAGGTCAGCTCATTGTGGCTGGTCAGGATCTCTTTCATCAAGCCTACTTTTTACAATCCTGCCCGAAGACAGGTAAAAGGCTACAACTGGGATGACCTCACTAGCAGGCAGGGAAGCCCAGTGCCTTTCGGACTGGGAGCAGCATCCCAGGGAAAAGTCAGTCAGACAAATAACCTTTACCTGCAGCCAAGCCCCACAGTTTTCTCTCAGGAAGAACACAAAATGAAACATAAACAGAGTTTTGACTGTGTGTCCTTGCCAGGTTCTACTCAGGTGTTGTCCTAGACTGCAGCTCAGCAACCTCCTAGATGTCTTCTTCAGTTTTATTAACATACAATGCCGTAACAGAAGATGCTAAAGGAACTTACCCTTTTCCTGTGAGGACTAATTTCTAGCTTCATCACTGCACATTTGTTTAAAGTATTTAAGCGCCTGCAAAGCAAAGGAAACCATATTAAGAGAAAACTCCAGTGTTTTGACACGGGCTACTCCAGTTCAAAAGCTTTTGTGAAAGGCTGTCCCCAAACTGCTTTGCATACAAATAGCCACAAGCAGAGTTTCAATTAGAGCCCTAATTATACTTAACCATTAACCCATTACATTTAGCTGTATTCTAACTTCAGAGGGAGGGAGGGATGACTATTTGTCACAATTACCTGAATCAAAGTAAAGAGAAGTGAATGGAAACTTAGACTTAGTTGAGAAGTGCATTAATCCAATGAATTGTAGTACAAACAAACTACATTTGTTTAAACAGCAGACATCTAAACAGCAGACTGATGAATCTCAACTGACTGAAAATAAGGGAAAAGGCTTTTTTTGACGGTGTGCACATGTGCCCACATGAAACAGCACACTGCTTTAAAATGGTACTTTATAAGCTACAATCTCCCAGAGGAAAACTTACTTCCCACTTATTATCAGGTGTCTATTTTGTTTGAAAACAATGATAATTTTCAATGTGGCCCTTGAATAAGACAACTTGTCAGTTTGAAAAAAAAAAAAAAAATTACAAAGAAATGCAACCTGATTTTCCCTTCCTAAACTGAAAGTTCCTTTTATAAATAAGAATGTTCTTGTGAACAGCTAAAATTTAAACAAAAAATAAATTGCTGCAGCAACAAGAGTTAACCTGCCTTCCTGTGAAACGTGACAGCAATCTGGATGCATATAATGAAGTACTGCATGAATGTCTATAAGCATCCCTCTATTCCCTGATGAGCTCGTGATCCGGCAGGGGATCCCTAAAACAAAAAACGAAGTAAGCGCAGGCTGCTGTTGTCTCCTGCCCTTCTCCCAGCCCTCACCTTCCCAGAACCTGCTCCAGGCTTGGCTGAAATCCACCCTGGTGAAGCCAGGTGGTTAGAGGAAGGCTGGTGCTGCGGCAAGGCCAAGGGCAGGCAGGGGCTGGGGGTGATGAAGGAGATGGAAAAGCTGAAGCAGCAGCTTCACGGGGAGGGATGGTTTGGTCCTTTGCGTTAATACTTCCACTTGCGAGGCTGCACCATGGGCAGAAGACAGAAACTGAACTCTTTCAAACTGAAAACTAACTCTTTCAATACTGTCTTGGGTTGAATTTCTCCCAGCTCGTTGCCCCAAACGGCACGAAGAAGAGGAGGCAGGGGAGTCGAGCCGCCCCCTTTTCCTTCAGCCCGACTGCAGCCCAGATTCAACAGCAGCAGAACTGAGCTTTAAAAAGCCTAATTCCTCCTGAAGGAAGTTGTATAATTTTCACATAATTTGGCTGAGCAAAGTGTAAGGAAGAGGCTGCATCAGCAGCTTTGAAAAACTAAAAAATAAAAAAGAAATGCTGACTTGTCTTGTTGCTTCGGATGAGTCTTTTCAGATTCATAAAACTTGTAACTTGAATCTAGAAAATGTGTGCACAGGAAGAATTACTAGTTTCCTCTCTTTCCTCTCTCCTTTTATGCACAGGATTGGTTGCAGATGGTATTTACACAGGGCTTGGTCCTGAGGCCATCAAAGAAAATGGAAAAGCTCCTACTGGTGCTTTTGCTGCAGTTGTGAAGTTAAAAAAGAAAAAAAAAAAAAAAGGCAGTTTGATCTATAATTAGACCCAGCCACAACACAGCAGAAAAGAAGAGAAACAGGAAGAATTGCCATGGGTCAGATAGTAGGGCAGTAGCAGGTTAGGAAAGCTATCCAGATTCTCTCTATTTTCATCTTTACTCTGACTTCAAATGGCAGAAGACTCACTCCTCCTGGCTTCAGTGAGTGAGCACATACACCAGTCCAGTGAATTCCAGAGGAATTTTATTTTATTTACAGCATGGGGGAAGGGTGAACGCCCCCTCTACGCACTACACAACAGAAAACTGGTATTTTTGTTTTTAAGAGGCCACACAGCAGCAGAAAGCCACCTCCTGCTCTCTGCTATAAAAACATTCTCTTCTCAAACTTCTGGACCTCAGGACCAGGGAATATTAAACTGGTTTCAGTTCTATACTGTGTAATAATTTACAAATTTCACAGTGTGGCAACCTTTGACTTATGCAGAGAGAAGTTATCACCAAATCCCTGTATCAGGCTTTATCTAGCTCCAGCCTGTCTGACCGCTAATAAAGACGATCTCTGATTTCACAAAGATTACATCCCCAGACTTTTCTCCTACTCAAATTAAAGCCTTAAAATAGGTGGAAAAGGGTAGAGAAATGACCTCTGTTTCCACAGAGGGTGTTTAAGAAAAAAAAAATCCCCCAGTGCACACCTCACAAAAATGAGTAGAAGGCAAGATAAGGTAACCCCCAATGAACAAAGTTAAATACAATAGCAATGAGGCAAATAAAGTCTCTGTTACAGATCTGACATGATCTGACACAAAAACAGTTTCCCCTTAAAAAACTAAACGCTCTGCAGCTACTGCCTCAGGTCTGCAACTTTCATTATATACATCACACATCCTGCTTTAACTTCTGCTCGACTTCAGCAGTGCCTGGTTCCTTGAGCTATAGGACGCCGAAGACACAGTACAATATGCAGCACTGCCTTCCAAACACATCACTGCGGCTGCAAAGCTAAACTTGCAAAGTTGAGGCTTTGCCAGGTTGAGACATGACGGAGCTCTGAGCAACCTGGTCTGGTGGGAGGTGTCCCTGCCCATGGCAGAGGGGTGGAACAAGATGATCTTTAAGGTCCCTTCCAAACCAAACCATTCTATGATTCTAACTTTCATTAACCTTCACCTCACCTATGCTTTGCAATACCTTTCAAGCACATAAGCATGCATTGATTTTCTACAGATCTTCTCATCAAATCTGCACCCACTAATGAGCTGCAGTTTTCTCTTCTGGCTCTGGACCTTTGTCTGTGGTAATTCCATTCCCAGCTATAAATTCAACTTGTCATTTCCCTACTGACAGCCAGCCAGTCTGCCTCATTCTTTAGCTCTGTCTTATTCTGCCCAAACCTGTCTCAGCGACACCTTCATGAGGACAAGATGGGAGATGGAGGGATGGGGCAGAATTGCTGCCGACAGCACTTTCAGCCACTTTCACTCTCCAGCTATCACAGCCTCAATTTCTACAATGCCTCCTACCCTGGCCACTTTCTGGATGACAAGATAATATTCTTTCCTGTCATTTAGATAAATGCTTTTGAGTCAGGCCTCTCTCTATACATCCAGATGGTATCTTACTCCAGTGGTGTGTTACATCTCCAAGATGTCACTTTTCCTTGCCTTCTATGTATTCCTATTCAGGCTTTTGCTCTCCTTCACCCCAGATCTGCAAAGTCCTTCTTCCTGAAGGTGCCCAATGCAACAGGTCCTGCCTCTCAGCTCCAGCCCCTAAGTCACAGAATCATAGAATGGTAGGGGTTGGAAGGAACCTTTGGTGATCATCTTGTCCAACCCTCCTTCCAAAGCAGATTCACCTAGAGCAGGCTGGACAGGATCACATCCAGGAGGTGTGATCTCCAGAGAAGAAGACTCCACAACCTCTCTGGGCAACCTTAAAGTAAATAAGTTTTTCCTCATGTTGAGATGAAATTTCCTGTGTTCCCATTTGTGCCCATTGTCCCATGTCCTGTCACTGGACACCACTGAAAAGAGATTGATACCTCTTGACACCCGTCCAATAAGCATTGATGAGATCCCTTCTCGGTCTTCTCTTCTCCAGGCTAAACAGCCCCAGGTCTCTTATCCTTTCCTCATAAGAGAGGTGCTCCAGTCCCTTGATCATCTCTGTAGACCTCCCATGGACTCTCTGCAGTAGTTTCCTGTTATTCTTGAACTGGGGAGGCCAGAACTGGACACAGTACTCCAGATGCAGAGTAGAGGGGGAGGACGACCTCTCTCGCTCTTTTTAATGTACCCCAGGATACCATTGGCCTTCTTGGCCACAAGGGCACATTGCTGGCTCATGGTCAGCTTGTTGACCACCGGGACTCACAGGTTCCTCTCTGGAGAGCTGCTTTCCAGCAGATCAACCACTAACCTATACTGGTTATTCCTCCCTAGGTCAGAGAGGAATACACTTGCCACAATTGAGACTGGGCCATGCCAGCCCTGAGCGGCAATTACACAGGGAGCCTGAACCTGCTGTACACCCAACAGGAGGCACCAGAGCTTCTCTCAGGAATGAGAAAATGATGCATTTGTCCTAATCTTCTCAGAAATGGCAAACTAGTTGAGCCTGAACTTCTTTTAAGAAAGGCAGCCCGGACAAGGCATTTGCTATCAAGAACTGCAGCGCGAACTGCTGACTTCAGCTAATCTAGACATTAAAATATGGGCTTATAATATGGAGTCTTTGTCAATCTAAATACCAGTCAGTTCTACCTTATCTAGAGCCCTAGGTGATTCATTCTGCCCTCATAACAGGAGAAAATTCTCATCCCATGCATCCAGTAAAAGTGGTAGCAATGCAGAATATTAGAATTACGCATATTGAGACTACAATTTCCAATCAGAGTAAGTGTATGATCTAGCTTTAAACTTATTTTCTTAGCAGATTTAAATTCTTAATTCCTTTTTACAGGGCAAATTCCAACTCCATTATACCTGTAACTAATTGATGATACAAGGGCTTTCTTGTCTGACCGCAGTGGACAGCCTCTCCGCTGGCTCCTGGGGTTTATCTGCAGGTTCTAACCTGCAAAGGGAGGCCACGCTCTCTACAAACCAAATTATACGAGCAGCGAATGCTGCTCATGCCAATCCATTACAATCGATTTCTTGGATGGAGAAGTCCTCATGGTAAAAGATTTAAGAAACCTCTTGCGCAGATAGAGTGGCAGTTTTCTAGCTATGCAAAAGGAGATTAAATAGGATTTCCATCATGGGTTGTTATGTATTTTGTACTTAGCAACAACCTTTTGGGTAAGCGTGTTTCCGTACTTAGCTTCATCAGAGCATTACGTAGCCAGTTATCCTCTGGAGATAAATTCACAGTCATTAATCTACGTAAAGTCTTATGAAACCAAGGCCAGCCATGCCACGTGCAGTCACTACATGAAGCATCCTAGCAAATTAAAGTCATCGCTCTTACACTTTTAACCCTACACCTCAGGATAAGATCACTAAATGACATTTCTTAACCATCTATCTTCTACTGTTACCAAGTGCCATATGCTATCTCTGTAATTCAAGTCTCAACCCACTTTTCACTTAAAATTTTTCAGGAAAATCCTTAATGGGGTGGCTATTGATACCTTTTCCATTTAGAAAGGAATTTGGCAAAACATTTACTAATAAGCTGTTTTAAAGTTACATTAGTTTTCTTGCTTCCATTAATAAGATTATTAAAAAATAAATTACAATACCATTCAGATGTAAACTATTATTTAAAATGCTTCAATCTTAAAATTATTCCTGTCACTGTGATTTCTACAGTCTTTAAAAAAATTATTTCTTCCCATGCTGTATCTAGAACAAGGTAATTAGAACTGCTGGCAGAATACTGTTATTTTATAGACAAAAGCAGACTCTCGGTGTTACCATCCACTGAATACAGTGTATATTTAGCTCTGTGCTAAAAATGAAAGTTATTCCAAAAGTATTCTGATTTTCAGTCAAGAAACAGTGATAGACTTAAGGCTGTGAAGCAGCTTTAAGTCTTTTACTGAGTAAAACCCTTTACTGTTTTTACTGTTTACACACTGACCATGGCATGAGTCAAAATAAACCCAGGCTCAGGCAGAAATGCAGCATTCCAAACCATGTGCCTACTCCATGTTTTTAATGAGCTTTACAAAATTAAACAAGGAGATGTGGGGGGGCAAAAAAAATCTAAAGGTGGAAAAGTTGTGATAATGTCTAACACAGATGGTCAAGGGCCAAATGCAGACATTTGAGATGATTAAGTGAACTATTTCCGTTTTTTCTGAGGTGGGATCTGAATGGTGCTGGGAAACTAAAGCTTAAGTTTTAACGTTTTCTTCTAAAAGATAACTGATATATACACCACAGGCTTCAGAATGATAGGTCAACCTTTAGAATCTTTGTCTCAAACTACAGTAAGACCTATGGATTCTTAACACATATTACACAGAAAACAATTTGAAGAAGAAAGCAACGAGATTATTTTACAATTAGCAGCCTTATGAAAAACTTCCGAGTTTCACAAAGTATCTATACACCCACTTCATTTTGGCTTGCCTGCCTTTAGTAGAAAGGCTTAAAATATAACCTTGCATTCTTAGGGTACAGATCTTTTTACTGTCCTCTACGTTCAGAAAAAGTGCTAACTACTTTTATCAATCACACTACCAGCAAATCTCAGAGAGATATGGAGGGCATAGACTTACTTGCACCAGTGAGAAACAACTCTCTACCTTTTTTTCCCATATAAATACATAATCCCAGGTTAAAAAGCATTCTCGCAGGCGAGCGCTAGGTCCAAAATATGCTGGCTTGACTGCATCTTGTTTTCCTGGCACGGGAAGACCATGCTTCTGGGAACCAGCATTTATTCACATCGCTGTACTTTCTGTTTGATGACTTCACAAGTTCCACAGCACACAAATAAGCACACCGGTGCATCGCATTTTAACACCGATGGAAGAGGTGCCCTACACTTGACGAGGGCACGTCTTGAGTGTGATTTTAACATTAATGGGATTTTTCCCCTCCCAGTGAAGGGACAACAAATCTGTTTTCGTAGTTTGAAAATCTTGTAAATATTTCTGAAGAACTTTACATTCCAGTCCCTCTCTTTCCCTTCCAAGTATGGCAGTGATGGCATGAGAACACTATAAACTCAAAGCCTTTCTTATAAGGGTTTTGTAATTCGTTAGAATTACTGACATTTAGAGCTGCAGACATTCATGCATGCAGTATCCAAAAGCATTCATTTTGCAGACAATTTGGAAAGCTGCCATAATGAAGGACAGAGGCAGAAAACCCACACTCATTTCTAGGTCACAGGAGATACCTGAAAACTTCAGGCATTTTTTGCCATTTAAGATTGTGGACTCATGCTAGAGGAGGTAACTGATGGACAGGTTGGTGTCAGATGGGGCCACTGTAACTTCTCTGATGATAAAACTGGTAACGCTGAAGCTGTAGTTCTGTAAAAACAAGCTGCTTGCACACCAACAAGTCCTGTGCCCTCTTTTTCTCTACCCATCCCTCCTCCTGCCCCAGCAGCTGGCTGTGGGATCCTGCCCCATCCTTCACACCTATTCTGAACTTCATTATGTCTTCCCACAGGCTGATTTAATTTATTAACCCAGAAAAGAACTATCCAGACTGTTTTTTCAGGGCGAGTGAGTTGAACTGGTTTGTGGAAGGAGCCACTAAACAATAAAGGTACGTACTGGGAGCTCATGGTGTACTGATGGCGGATAATAAAAAGGTCCCAAGCGAGTAGTCATTTAATGGTACATAACTCAGTTGAGGTTATGCTTTTCCCAGGTTATACTTTCCATGAGACAGGAAGAGTTTTGTTTCAAAATGCAGTGTGATTATTTTTTCACCTACCTGCATAAGGCCTCAATTGCATCTCTGTCCAGAAAGTCGTGCTCTCGCTTCACGAGGGCGATGTCAATGGGAAAAAGGAGATCTGTAGGAATAGAGAGAGATGGGGAGTGAAAACAACTCTTATTCCCATCGGTGAGTTATCTCAAAACAACCATCTGCTTCGAGTAGAGCTCACCACGATGCCATTGATTGGCATTTCTTGGGTAAACACACGTTACCATCTCCAATGCCAGAGATGCTTCCTATCCATATGCAAGCTTTTGATAACTGAAAATTCATATGCAAAATGGGGGGAAAAACGAGCAAAGCAGAGATGAAAGAACGGGAGAGGTAAAGAGGCAAATGTGAGCTCCCGACATCAGAAGCTGAAGCTGATTCAGGCTAGCTTTGTTTAAAATAAATAGATATTATCCATCAAAGTACTGATATCTCCCATTAAAGAAGAAAGGTCAGTAAAACCCAAATCTCTGGAAAAGAATGAAAACCAGAATCTCCTTGGCTGTTACTCCGGCTATTTAAAAGTTTGACACTGTTACAACATTAATGAGATATGGACTGAAATGAAAGCAAGCCAAGCTGCCCGGAGCCGATACTGCCCCCTTTCCTTAGGAGATTATTTAGATAAACAACTGGGAGAGCGAGGGGGAGGAAAGAGTGTTGGCAGAGAGCTGAAAATTTACTACAGCTCTGCAGCAGCAACCACGTATATATTATTTACTGTCCTCCACAGATTCCTGACTGTCATACAGGTCCTGCTCCGGCATTCCTTGTGCAGCCAAAACTCCCACCAAAGCCACAGGGTGTTCAAGGCACAACAGCAATACAAGAACACACTCTGAATGTGCTATGGCACTTGCATACAACATTCCCACTCAGTGAGTGGCTAGAAAATATTTTTTTATAAAAATTTTACTCTACAGGGTCTAGGAAAGAGTGAGCCGAAATGAAGAAAAGAATAGGATTTTTGTTAATTTGTGGAAAGGTAATTAATATTCTGGCTTTTTTTTTTTTTAAAAAAATACCAATAGAAAACTCTCAAATGAACTATTTGTCCTAAAAAATATGACATATTCTGTGAAATGCAAAAAATGCTAGCTTTTCTACAGAAAACCACAGTTTTAGCAAAGCAACTGACAAAGGTTCATTGATTAATCTCTGTTTTAAATGCGCATAGCATGCAAACACTCCCTATCAGAGACTTCTCAGAACTCTTGTACTATACCCAATTGATCCGAAGGTCTCACCTTCATTATTTTAAGCCCAAGGTGCAAATAAAGGGGTTTGGCACATTCAGGAAGCATTTTTTTCACCACTGCTGATGTAAGTTTTCTCTCTGAGAAAATCAGAACTTTAGATGCCCACAAAAGAACACATAGGAGAACTTAAGTGACAGAGGTGACTCGGAAGAAGTTGATAGTCTGCACAAATAAATTTTTTTTTTTTAAGTTCTATTTTATGCTGCTGCTGGTTTTGTTGTTGCTGCTGCCACCGGGAGGAGGGGGGGGGAGATTACAAAGGACAATGGTGTATTGTTTTCCCATAAGGACAGCTGTCCTTTCAATGGGTATGGGTGGCCTTGCTCTCACCTCTGTGGTCCTTTTGATGTTAGAGAGGACATGGTCCGACATTAGAAACTTTATCTAAGTTCAAAGTCTTTAGGTAAGGCAATGGCAACCATAAGGTAGGACATGTTTTCTGAATGCAAATAATTTCTTAGGAGATTTACAGCTCAGCATAATGTGAAATCCACAAGCCCACATATTCATCTGGGAGTCTTGTCCCCACTTTTAACAAAGACTGGAAGTATAGTCCCATCTCTGTCTGCATCCCAAGAAAATCTTGGCATCTCCGTTGGCACAAAAAAAAAAAAGGGGGGGGGGGGAAGGGAAGAGAAAGAATAAAAAGAAATTTAATTTCAGAACAGGCGAAGAAAAGTTTTGCCAAGTGCTGCTTTTGAAAGTGCTATTATCATCTCATATTGCCAATGCAGCTGCAAATCAAAGCTCAACGAGATCATTTTTCAAGAAGGTCAGCTCAGCATTTGCTGTAATTTCCAACAGTTACTCTGTGTAAATAATGGGCTTTCTATGCTCATTCTTACAAGCAGCAGCTGGAGTCATATAGATGCATAATAATTTCATGACAATGCAAGTAATTTTAAGTGGTGGTGATGGTGGTAAATATAACGCATAAATATAACAATAATATACCTATACAAAAAGGACCTCTAGGATGTCACCCTTTAAAACAAACTTCTATGAGTTACTCTGCATGAGAATGTAAGAACTGTGTGCCAAAGCTTAAAGTTCCTAGTAGGTTTAGAGAGACAGGGTTATCAAGCATTGGAACAGGATGCTCAGGGAAGGTGGAATCACCATCTTTGGAGGTATTTAAAAGATGGGTATCTGAGGGGGACTGAGGGGGACAGTTTGGTGGTGGACTTGTCAGTGTTAGGTTGATAGTTGGACTTGATGATCTTAAAGGTCCCTTCCAACCTAGACAATTCTATGATTCTATGATAGTTTTGCTTGAGCAAAACCTTTGTAAAAGTGGACACTCAAAGTGAATCCAACCCACAGAAGGACAAATATAGTGAGTCCAGGAATCAGCTGTCCCTTGAAGGAGCTGCTGCACATCTGTGCAATGATGGCTTGCATGTTCTTTTTTTCCTTCATAGTGACCCAGTGTCTAACAGCAACTCAAACTGTTAGGAAAAACCATGCAGGACCTTAAGGTCCCTTCCAACTCTAACCATTCTATGATTTTAAAATTCTATGACTTGGGAATCACGAGGTGTGCACATGCATCCATGCATACACAGAATTTCCTACCTCTTCTCCATTAGGAGAGCTGGCCAGAGGAGCTGGACACAGCTTCTGTGTTTCTCTAAGTCTGGGCTCATAGCAGTGGATGATTACATTTATAAAAATCTGGTTTGTTTGTGTTTCAACTACAGGGAACGTACCATGGTGCTAACATGTGATTTGTGCTATGGGGGTATTTGGAAGACTCAGACTAAAACAGAAACCTGGAACAAAATTTAAACTCCAAGAGTGTTTCACAGCCTCATTGGATTGGGTACATCTATATGGGTGGCAGAGAGCAGCCCCGTCCCCAAAAGTCATCTTACGCGCTGGCACTTCAGTTGTGCCCCTGATCTTTACTCATTGGTGCATATTACATCTTATTGTCCAAAAATTGCCAGGGGATGATCAACTTGCAAGCTCATGTGCCTTACCTTCATAAAGCTGCGCGTACTGCGGGAACCCGGCAGCCCGCAGCCAGTCACAAGCTTCCTTGGCCTCGATTTCTGGAAGAGGACAGAAACAAGATACCCCCCGATTAGTGATCTGCAAGGCAAAAACTTCCTCCCCACCACTTCTACTGCTCCAATTACAAAGTAAGCATGGAGATATTCAGCAGCTTTGAAGTGAGACACAGGTTCGCTTATCCCAGTTTGCTTTTCTTCTCATGATCAAACATATTTTAGATTCTGGAAAGTCACTAGCATTCATCCATGATTTATCAACAGCTCATCATTTTAATAGTTACAAGAAATAAAAATAAAATTGATAAAAGCTGCAGGAGTTATGGATTATTCTGCACAGGCTTTGTTAACATTAGAGAAACCGCCACCACAACCAACTTGAGCTGCATTTGTTCAACAAATCTTATGATCCTCTTGGCACAACTGTTTTGCCTTGACAGAAATTCCTAGCAGAGCTTGTAATACTGTGTGCTTTAGCATCTTGTGGACAGTATCGACAGACCCAAGCCCAAGAACAACCGGCACACTGTACTGCAGCTCACTCAAGCGCATATTTACTACCCAACAAGGGCCGAGTTTCACTGGAGGTCTTCATGGCATTTATGAGTTAGTTGGTATATTACAGGAAATTCAGTTAACTTTCCCTCACATTACCCAAAAACACCATGCCGCAAAGTTGAATTCTTCACATACATATACCTGACACTGAAAGAAAGGAAACATTCTGAACGTGGGTTATATTAGTCTATGAATAAATTATACACAAATTCATTTGTTACCTAATGCAAGCAGAAATAAAGCTACTCTTATTAGCTCAAACTAGGAAAAAATGGTATTTAGGGTATTCTCCAAGTGTTCAGGAAACAGATAGAGTTAATTTTTGTTCTAAAAATTCAAGAAAGTGCTACTGAGAATTTAGCTCCCTGCTCAGAACTGATCAGACAGTGAGCAATCGGAAACTCTTAAAGTTCATCTGTTTTTTATTATATTCACCCTTCTTGATGGACCAGAAAAGAAAAGCTTTGTTATGTACAACTCAGTAGCCAATTTTGCCACCTACTCAGAGAGGATACTAGTGCTACCTGCTGCAGAAACCACGGGTTTTGCTTAGAATACAAGTTACTGCATAAGGGCAGTGAAGAGCCAGGCATAACATAAGTAGAACAGCTCAAGATTTTGGCACATTGTGAAATATCCCCACTGAGACATAGGTACACAGTTAAAATCAGATGAAACGGCAGGAACCTTTTGTAATCTCCAAAATGACAGCAATCCCCCTCTAATTGTCCGAGTAGTTACAACAGGGTTAAAATATTTGTGCTTCGCCAGGCTGCTTTGCTGAGATACATACCCAAACCAAGGGGTTAAGGTGAGCCAAAGCACAACATTCCAGATAAATAAACAGCTAAAAATCCACTCTCCCTGAAGTCAGGACAAGCAGGCATTTGTGTAACATGTTTGCTTCACCTTTGGGTTATGGGACCACATGAGAACAAGCACGTACAGACATATTGACTTAGCTACTCATTAAGGAAAAGCATTCTTCGATTCCAATTGCAGGTGATTGTAAAGTTTTGCTTAAAGTAATATTTTAATGTTGGTATCCTAAGGAAATCCATGGGAAAGTTAATAGAGGGAAAAAAAAAAGAGAGAGAATCTGAAATATATTTTAAAGTTTTACTACTAAAGCAAGTACAAACAACATTACTATCTCAGAAGCAATGAAAATATTAAAGAAAAAAAGTAATTAATTTTTTAATAATTAATTGGTTAAAATAAAATTAACTATCTTATAGGTCACATCCTGCATAACTGTTTGGATTGAATGAAAATTTCACCAGTATTTACCTAAAAATGCAGGCAGATGCTTGTAATATAATTGAAAAAAGTGTCAGATTCCTTACTACTACAGTGGCTCTTAAATGTGTTTAAATATTTGTTCACAGGTCCTTTACGGAACACCCCAGGTATATGACCTGTAAAATATTTCTAGAGCTAGAAAATTATGGATATGCATTTATCAGACTGTTTTTTTAAGATTATCTACAGAAGCTTTGTGTATCTTTTCTGCAAATATATATGCAAGTTCTGTGGAAGTAGTATTTTATGGGCATTCAGGTGTCACGTACCTTCGGGATTTTCAGAGCACATTTGCTTTCAAAATACCTTTGAGAATCCCCCAAGAAGCCTATGTAGGCATGGGGAACACCTGAGTTACTCCTGATTGGCCACAAGAATTGCAAAGGATAATAAAACACCGGTGTACCTGTCCATGGACTAGGTCAGGCAAACGCCTAGGGCTGGGCACAGCACAGCACCAAAGGTTTAAAAATCAGTATTTTCCCCATTTCCATCACAAACATTTTGGGAGAGCCACAGTTCCAGCCTCTGGCTCCTGTTGTAAGTCCTGGGAAGTTTGAGGGGTTTGGAGAGTTGTCTTGAAGAAGGGGCCAGGGAGTCCTCTGAGGCCAGGGCTCTCTCCATATCCCCTCCATCCACCCAAAGCCTGGGTCAGAAAGGGATGTGTCAGGGATATGGGCAACAGAGCAGAGGCAGAACCTAAAAAAGCAGCTCCCTTTGTTCAACTTCAGTTGGGCAAACCCAGGATTGCTCCTGGACTGTACGGATGTGCTGGGACCAGATGAACAGGAAGGGCATTTCCAGCCCAGCTTCCCCATCTCAACCCTGCTGGTTACTGAGGAGCCAGAGTATGAACAAAGCTCTGTATGTACATGAAATTCAGGCAGATCAACATATAGCCAGAGGGAGAATCCAGCCCAGGGTGAGATGAATAGGCTGCACAGAAAGCTGAGAACTCAGAACAAGCTTCCTTGCATAAGAGATGCACAAACTTAAACAGCTGAAAGCTTCTATAGGTAAAAAGTTCATTGCCACAACTTAACCAGAATCTGCCTTTGAGAATAAAATACATTGGTTAAACCTGAAGTTCTGGCCAAATCATTTAAACTACGCTGGAGGAGAAAGCTGATTCCCACACTTCCCAAATTTCCAGCTCAGCAGCATCAGCCCTGGGACTCTTGGTTCACCAGCTGCCATGGTTTCATATCCAGGTGGACATGGGAACACGTGCAAGTCCTTGTCATCTGGATCAATTGCAACTGGGATAATGAGGGACAAAAGAGAGAAGAGTAGAGCTTCCACAATCAGATTTTTTCCACTACTTCTAATAAGTCTTAGAAGGGAGAGGGCACCCAGAAGCCTGTGTTGAGTCTCCCAGGGGACCTGGGTTAGAGATCACTACCTGAGCCATGAACTCACTGCTGAGCACAGCATCTGCTTGGCTGAGGCCAGCTGAGAGCCACAGGGAGGAGAGGGAGCTCGCAGAGCAACTCTATGCTGCTTTCCAACCCACTTCAGGGAAAACTACTCCAGCCCTAATTAATCTGCCATGATATGCAAAGCTATTTCCCGCCACGAGCATCTTTCCGACGAAGACCTGGCAGCTGGGCTGACAGAAGGACGGGTCTCACTCCCTCCTCCCCACTCCATCCCCGCCGTGCTCCTTCCTTTCCGAGTCAAACATCCTCGCCCGCTAAAAACCTTTACAATAAGCTACAATTCAGTACACATTCCAGGCAAGAAATGTATGTGCGGCTTTTCAGATGTGCGTCCTGTGCCCTCCCCCAGCAGCAGGAGGTTCTGGTACGCAAGAAAGAAATCGTGCTATTATTTCTACATGTCCTGATATACAAGAAATTCTCTTAGAAAGAAAGAAAAAAGAAAAAAAAAAGAAAAAAAAAACCCGATCCAAAACAAAATTAAAAAAAAAAAAAGGACTACAATGAAGTCTTTATTCTTGGTGTCGTGTAAGCAAACAGCAGGCAAATGTGTTAAAGAGGAAACAGGAAATTTTTATTGGAAGCAGCTTTATTTGTTAGTCTGTTTCACAAAGCAGGCCTCCATGCTCAAATCACGGGTAGGAGTTCCTTTTGTGTATGGTTGGGAACCATTAATCCTTATTTACCCACTTCCTGGGGGGTTAGGACGACCCAATTCTTCCCCAACCTGGTAAGTGAAAATGGAAACTCCTAACTTCCTTTTTGTTTAACTTTGGTTAATCCTGGTTCCTGGCCCTGCAAGTTTGTAGGTTTGAAACGTTAGAGCAAAAATGTCTCAATTCACATCTTGTTTGATACAGTAATTGCAGAAGGGACAGCTCTAAGATGTCTATAGCCTTTCGTTGGATGACATCTTCCTTCCTATAGAAAATAAAACCCATGGGGTTTGAAGCTGCAATAATGCCCTTTGAGAAAAAAATAATCACAACGGCCTAGTTAGGAGCACTAAGATCTCGTAAAAAAATAGAAGGGTTTATTTGTTTCATTTTCTTGCTCTTCCTTGCTTTTTGCTTCTATGAAATAACATGCAACTTAAGGACCCGCTCTTTCAGGGTCTTCAGGACAAGGTGCAAAGCAAATGGATCTTTGTACAGTCACGTATGGGCTCCATTTTCACCTAAGTGCTAAACATCATACGAACGGTTCTTCCAAGCAGATGGTTTCCTCTTGCCTCAACTCAGACACCTTTATAGCCATATTAGCACCTCCACACGTCAGTTCCACTCCTCCCACCTTTTGCCACTGTTAAAAGATCAGATTGTAAAAATCTGTTGTGAGACTGGTCAAGTCAATGCTGTTAAAATCAAATTTCAGCTTCACTGCTGAAGGTCCACCCAATGCTGTAGCTAACAACCAGTTTGGTTAGGGTTCTTCTTGGTCTTTATTTTTTGACCAGCTCATTTTAATTTAGAAATTTGCTATTTTCCTTTCTCAGACAAAAAAAAATGAATTGTAAAAATTGAATACAAAATAACCTTCCTAAATTAGCTTGGAGGAGAGAATCTCTGCCATGGGATACAGAGTCTGATTTCTCACCATGAACGCTGCAGAGGAACTCGACAGCTCCTCACTGCAATGAATAAAAATACCTGTGTTTTTCTGAGGCACAGATGGAACAACAAAAAAGGATTCTTCCCCATCCAGGACTGATGCTCCAGTTTAATGGCTGCAAAAGGGCTTGTATACTCACAAGTTTGTCCTCTATTTTTGCATCTGGATCAGAAATTGCCTGTTACCATACATGTTCCTCTGAAATTTCTGGTGCCTTACAAAATTTGAGTTGAACTCCAAAACACTGTTGTGAGCTATTAAGAAGCTTGAGATCATTTAGGATTATGTTTTTTAAGACCAGCTGTGGTATATATGAGAAATATTCTTCTCTGGATAGAATTCCACTGCCGAAGTACAAGCAATCATTTTTCCAAGTGCTTGAATTACATCCCTGACATGTGAACTGTGGTCCCAAAGCTAGACTTGATCCTGCTATTCCAACCACTCCATCTCTAGATACATAAACACGGATGTGAAATCTGAGACAAACCGGGGAGGGGGGGGAAAACCCAGCACTATGGCAGCTGTCTACAAATGAGCAGGGCAGGCACCAAAAATGATAAATCAGTTCTGTGTAATGTCATATGCCTGCAGCCCTTTAAAGCTGGGACAGTATGACTTCCTAAGAGTTAGCCTGCTATGTGTCCATGGCCTCAGATGGTTTTTACTTTGAAGACATGCGACTGTATCTTGAAAATAATTAAATTCCTTTTCATAAGTCTGGTTTTTCTCAACCCTATATAGTTAAATATTCCTTAGGCAGCGCCATTAACTTATTCCTGCACACCTTTCAAGAAAGCCGCACAGAACAAGGACTAAAGAAAAAATGTGATTAATGAAGAACAGCATTTTATAAGGCTAGTGCCCTTAAAACAAACACCGAAACTTGGTGAGTTTGTCAACAAACATTCAACCACTAAAAGCTAGAGAATTCTGAAAATCCCATTAAAAGCTCTTGCCAAATTTCTAACACAGTTGGAATCTCTTCTTATTCTAAGAGACCGATCTAATCTTATACTGCCATCCTAAAATACCAGTCTGACACATTCAGCCCATGAAGGACTCTTTTCTGGATGAACCAGAGAATCTGAGAGAATAAAAGACACCGCTCTTGAACTGACAGCGAGCTTGCAGATTTGGAAGCCAAAAGTAACCACCTTCCCAAGAGGGTCCCTCTTCTCCTTTCGCCTCTAAAGCGTAACATACATTTTGCAATGGCAGCTGCCTATTTTGATGTGCTCCTGTATCTCATCGTGCTTCAAACTACCTTCCACAGTCAAACAAAACATGTTGTGATCTCCACTTAATGCTGCATGCCTCAACAGTTACTTTAAGTAGATATGGATGCACACACAATTTTAAGATAATATTTCTTACCAAAAACCTTCTGGGTGAAAAAATGCCCACAAGTTCTTGAAAGAAACCATATACGACACCAAATATATATATTGCTTTCTATTCATAAAAACCCTAGAAAGAGGTGCTGGTGAGGGTTGTTACTCAAACATTTCTCAACTATGTGAGGATGACCAAAGAAACACTCTCCTTGTGTTTCACTGGCTTTGGGTTAAACATGGGAATGGCTTTTTCAAGTTCTGGAGCCTTGAAGCAAGACAGTAACTATGCTGCTGATGTTATGTATAAACCACAGGACACTGGGAGAAGCAGCAGAGTATGTTTGGAATTTGTGTGGGAACAGAAGAAAAAGTAAGGAAACAGATGTTTAAGATCATATATTGATATTTTCTCTGAAAAAAATCAGGAAGCTTGAACACAGGTTTTTTTTTTCTTCCCAGCAGAGCTTTTGGAAAGAGCAAATGGCTTGCTTCCACTGGTGGGTTTTTAAATTTGTTTATCTCCTTAATGAAAGTTGAATAATAAAAAATAAAATGTGAAAAAATATATATACATAACTGGTTTCCAAAGCATCCACAAAGGTGTATGTTGGCTGTATGTAATGTTCCTCCCTACTAAATGTACCAGGTTACACAATACAGCAGCTTGAATTGCTCACCAATCCTCTTGGCTCGCACAGGAAACACAATACTGCTTTTGTGAACCAAAATCTAATGACTTTGAATCTCCTTTTCATAGTCCTCAGCACATCGAAATCACTTCAAAAGTTTTTCAGCTCAAAACTTAAGAGGAAAAACAGCATTTGACGAAAGCATTTAAAATGTCTAATGACTGAGACAACACTTGCTGAAATCAATGGGAGCCTCCATGAATTTCAGAGGAATAAAGCCCTTCCCAACATGGATCCTTGCGTCTCTAAAATCCAAGATGATTTTTTTTTAGGAATAAGGGTGATCAGTTTCACAGTTCACCTCATTACTTTTACCCCAGAAAATATTTAAAATGAGACTGCTGCTTTCTCTAAGTCCAGTTGTGCTGTGAGTCCCATCCCAAGCACAGGGAGCATCCCAGGTGTCCGGCAGAGCACAAGGAAGAGCAGTGCCCCATGGCAAAGGCAGCACAACCACCCCCCTCAGAGCATGTCTTGGCTGGCAAGAGGTCCTCTCCTCTATCAAGAAGACTTGGAGCAACTGTTATGCTCAGAAAAGCATCAAAAGCAGCACCATTTCAGGATTTGATACAGGAATAAAGGATATTCCCCACATCTCCATCAAGCACTTTCCCTATACTGCCTGTAATGGATTACTGCTTATTTTCACACTATTACTTACATTTCTAATTGCCCAAAGTCAGCTGCACTGCTTCCAGATTTGTTGAAGACTGTGGGAAAGCATGTTATAGGACACATAAGAGCCACCACAACTCCTGGTTTACATTGTAAATCATAATTTATTCCTAAATAGTTTTGGCATTTTGAGCATATGCAGGAGGATTAAGAAAGAAATTTAGAAAATACCGCAATATAAAGTTGAAAACTAACTTTGTTTAAGCAGAAAACTAAAGCTTCATATGGCAGTTTTCTTGCCAAAGAACAATTCTTTTTATAGATTAAAGATGGTCTTCTCCCATTCATCTGTGACCCTTCTTAAAAACGAAGAAGAACAAGATGTCAAGTGACTTAAGAAACCCTTAGGAAATAATTGGGCACGTGGGTTATTTATCTGGCCTGATTAACACAGGGTGGTCTTGGAGGATTATTTGGGGCAGAGAAAGCAGTTAGTCAAATCCTCTGAAGGTCATGTTGACAGATTCCAGAGTGAGAAACGAATCCTCCTCCAAAGACTGGGAAACAGAAGATGACTTTAACCTTCTCTTCCCTCAGAAATGACTTGGTTAGAGTGACCTTTGAGAACATACTGAAGGGCAAACATTAACCATTGCTACTCCCAATCCCAGCACTCCCATCGCACCCTCCCTACAAGCTAATAAACTTGCACAATGTAATGCAAAGCTCAAACCAAAGGCTCATTGAGCTACAGAAGGAGGCAAAAGTAAGTAGGTCCAACGTGACTGACACATCATCTAAAAATGCCTCAAGTCTGGGTTACCTCTTCAGATCTAAGAAATAATAATGGTATAAGAGCAGATGTGAGCTGTCTCAACAGTTTATATAGAGGAAAGTAGATTTTATATAGACAGGTATTTCTTTTAGGTTGTTAAGCCTCAACCTCAAAGCCATCTACACATGTAGTAAGAACCATATGGAAGGAGCACCTTTGCATTGTTAACCATTCAGTGCTTACCTCACTGATGATCCTGTCCCCAAACTGCACCCCATGGGGATGATACACCATGAGATACAAAATACCAGTAGCAGTGAAACAGCCCAACATAAAGCTGGTGGTGTCCCAGCCTGTTTCCCTACATCAAAACTAAAGACGCAAACATGGATTTTTCCCAAAGCGAATATCACCATGAACTTTTTGTCTCCAGATATTACAGTTACCATATTCTGCTTGCAGCGTTGCACATTTGAAAATGCTTTTCCTCAGTACCTGATCCAACGGTCACATCTCACACCTTTAGCTTTGTGGATAAGAGAATGGTCTAGATACAGCAGAGCCATGGTAGCACTGCAAAAGAAGGCAGCTACATGATGTATGGCAAGAAGAAGAGACGTTAAACCGGATCAGAAGTTTTATTCTGGAAAGTTTCTTATAGAGAAGACACACAGAAAGCAGAGGGAAGGGTGGCCTGCAGAGCATCCTGTTCTGTGGTGTCACAGGGTCACAGAAAGACCATTCCCAAAACACAAGAATACAAGGGGGTGTACTTTTCTTGATCCTTCAGCAAATGACAGGAATAGGTTGTGGAAGGTCAAACTGTGTCCACCGCTGGCCTCAGCAAATGGCTTTCATGCATCTCCTCAGGAGGCCTTCTTTGCACAGGCTGAGATGAGCATTTGAATGGACAGTTTTAGATAAATATAAAATAAATATACTCAAGACCAAGTTTAAGGAATTCTGCACCATTTTGCAGATGTCCCTACCATAAGTGGGTCTTCATACTGTGTCTTCTTTACAAGAGACTAGATAATATTTTTGCTCATCCAATCTCATCTAGCACAGTCCTTCTCAAGGGAAACAAATACTTGTCAATATTTGAAAGAATACTCATCCTAATGAATAGCAATGCTTAGCATGTGCTCTTCTAAAGGCGCCAAAGTACTTCAGAAAGGTGTGTAGTATCACCTGTAACCTTCAGATAATGAAACTCAGTGAATTAAAGCTACCTGGTTAAGTCATCCTTGACTTTGTTTTACTACCAGTTAAATCAATGGAATAGGGTACTAACAGACCTCATGATTTCAAAGGCACGCTGTGGGGGGGGATAGGGCAGTACCAGCATCAGCAAACAAGGCAGAGTAAGCGTTCAGTGAAAAGAACTAGAGAGCTCCAATCACAGCCCAGTCCTGTGTCCCTTTCATGAGACTTGCTGACCACTGGAGTAAGACAGACCTTGGTTTTTTCCTTAAAACAGAAGGGGGGAAACTGGAAGAGAAAATAAAAAGGAAAAAAGAAAAAACTTGGAAAAAACTTTGGAAACCAAAAAACACACAAGATGATCTTGATACCCTGCACCAGTCAGAATTAGGGATAGCATAGGTACAAGCAAGAAATATGCCCGGAATTGCAGAACTACTGTCTACCTACACTCACTACATCACTAGAAAGGATACAGTATTTTGCAATTCATTTGCACTAAAATTCCAAGGATCAGACTGTCAACAGAACAATATGATACCGAATTAAGCTCTATAAATTCCATATTATATAGGGGCATCATCTCTTTACTTAGTGGAGATCAAACCAGCAAGCTTTCTGTGAGCAGCAGATCACTGGATTTCTATAATATGCACAGGAAGGAAGGGGAAACATCTGAAGTTATTTTTATTTCCCCAAGTCTTCTGGCTATACTGTATGAATGCTAGGGTGGGTCTGGCATTGTCTGAAACGTGTCAGGGTCCTTTTGCATAGCCTCATTTCCTTCTTCCTGTTGCTAGGAAGGATAGTTAAGCATGAAAAGCTCTTGTTTACAGTACAGGACCATCCTGTTAAGCACATGAGTTCTCTTCCTCCATCTCCTTTTAACCAGCCAAGGGTGCAGTTGTGTTTATGCTGAAGGCAATAGCAAAACTCCAATCAGTGGGGAATTGGAAGAGAACCCGAAAAGTAAAACCAAGTCACCTCTCATGTCCTTCTTGGAATCCTAATATATAAACATTCCAGATTAGTGCATAAGAACAACCATGGTACCTTTATCCTGCCCCCACTAGAGGCAAAATACATAGGGTGCTTGTGAGTTTCCATAACTAGCATTGGTGTTTCTCTCTGGCCCTGCAGAGAGAAACTGGCTGGGAAGACCCTGACTGAAGAATTAAAAATCCTAGACTGAATCTGTACAACTGAGATTCAAAACCCAAATAAAAGCATGACAAGATATATTCTTGCTTTTAACTATGACCTAGAAATAAAATTTAACAATAGCTCCCTGGTGTTTAAAACAATGTTTCTGCACTTCCTTTTGATAAACCCCCCTTAAATTAACAAACCAACTTCTTTTAAAAGAAGATAAAGCGATCAGGAAGTCTTAGAGGTTACAAAAGGTAGCTCTAAATGCTTTGATTCCTACGAACTTGCAGACGAAAGGAATCTTCTCAAAATCTACTACAGTATCTACATCTTCTTTTGCATACACCATATTCCACAATCAGAGAATCTCAGCCCCAATCAGGATCCCACAGGCAAACTGAGGGAGCAACCCAAAACCATCTGCTAGAGAGACACGGATCCCACTTCCTGGCTGCCTTAGCCTTTCTCTTTTTTTGTTGCTTCTACTGGGAGATGGGGATCAGGATGCCTACAGGACATCAATACGGATACCTGGAAGACAAGATAGCAGCTGTGGAACCAACAGAGGTGCCTAACGTGTGCGCTGTTGGCCAGCAGTAGCCTGGTTGCCAAGTGGGTGCTGAATCTGTCTGGTACTGAACTGTTGATAGATTCACACTCAGAGGCTCGTATGAAATCTGCTTGTCTATTCATCATCCCGAAGTTCCCGACTAACAGCCTTAAAACTTAACCTGGCTCAGAGCATTGTTACTGATTTGCTGCTGGGAATTTCTCGATCAGGGCAGGGCAATTCAAAGACATCACACTCTCCCCTGTAAAAAAAATACAATCATCTATAATTGATGGCTAAGACAAAATTACATTCTCCAGTCTTCCAATTTGCGTGGGTTCAGTAGAATGACACATCAGGCAGAACCTCCTTCTGACCCAGCTAAATACATTGTCTACATCTAGTTATTTCTTCCAGTGAAAGATATTTTAGCAAAGAGAACAGGGGTGGAGGGAGAGGGGGAGGTTGAAGAAAAAAAGAAAGGAAAAAAAGATCGTTGTGCCAATAGTTAAGTGCCCTTGGCTGATGGCAACGCATCGCTCAACAACTTCACAGTTACGGGGGAAGCAAGTCATTGGTGGGTCTTCGCAAAAACGAGGGTGACAGGGGAGGTACAACTGCCCGGCTGGAAAAGAGCATCGCTCGTCGCTTCGCCTGGAGAAGGGGGCGGCGGGGGGGGGGACACGACCCGGGCTGGCGGGAGGTGCCGCTCCTCCAGCGGGATCAAAGCCTCCGGGGTGACACCAGGGCTGGTCGCCGCCGCACGGAGGGGGGATGAGGGGGGGGAGGAAGGAGCCACCGGGCTCCTGGAGGCCACTGGGCTAATTACGGAGAACTTCAAAAGAAACTCGATGTCTCCCGGCCCGCAAGTACTCTCAGAAAAAGAAAAAAAAAAAAGGAAAAAAAAAGAAAAAGAAAAAAAAAGAAAAAAGAGGGAAAAAAAAAGAAAAAAGAAAAAGAAAAGAAAAGAAAGAAAAAGAAAAGAAAAAGAAAAGAAAAGAAAGAAAAAGAAAAGAAAAAAAAAAGAAAAAAACCCCAAAACACGAAGAAAGAGATGGCTATGATGCCTTACACAGAGGGAGACCGCATCCTGCGCGCCGCTCCGCGGCCCCTCCGCGCCTTTCGGTGTTAACCCTTTCAGCCGGGAATGCCATCCCGGAGTTCCGCATCGCTCCCCTCCCATCTAGGGCTCTGCACCCCCGCCAGCACAGACGGGGGCGAGAGACCCGCGGCTGGGAACAGGACGCGACGCACCGCGCCGCACCGCACCGCACCGCGGGTCCCGCAGCCGCCACCGCTTTCCCTCCCTCTTCTACGGGGCAGAGCCCGAGCTTACGTGTGAGGATCATGGTGTCCGGGCGCTGCAGCCTTCCTCCCTGCCTTCCTCCTCGGAACTGGCCCCCGGCGCGGAGGAGCGGCCCGGCCCGGCCTCCGCCCCCCGGCCCGCCCCGCTCCGCCCGCCTCGCTCCGCGCCCCCGGAGGGGATGCCGAGCCCAAGGAAGCCGTGCAGGGGTGGGCAGGGGGGATGCCGGTGGGTCCGTCCCCCCGGGGCAGGGTGGCGAAAAGCGCTCAGAAACGGGCAAAGCGCCTTCACAACATCAAAGCCTGGAGCTGGATGGAAACCCGCAAGTGGTGTCCCCGTGGGGACCGCGGCAGCGCCGCAGGCAGGGCTTAGAGAGAGCGGAGCAAAACTTGGCTTCCTAACCCCTGTGCCTGTGAGTCACTCCCTACACCCTTCACCCCCCCCTACATATTTTGCGGAGGTTGCTCGAATGCTTTTTTCTTGGTTGGCGCTCACGTTCGGGGCTTTAAAATGGCACGACCTACCGGCTGCCAAACTGCCAGCAGGGATAAGAGTACTGTGAAATTATGGAAATATCTGGGTCCCATCACAGGTTATGACTGGTTGGCTCATTGGCCTCTGAGCCAACATCGTATGTTATACTCCCCGCTGTTATTCTAAGATTCAGTTGTCGTTTCTGCACTATGTTCTGTCAGATATAGAGTATATATAGTGTGGTGCCTGAGCAGGCAATTTGCTGAAGAATAAACATCTCCCCCTTCTATAGGCTGCAAACTGTGGCCAGTTGGCTATTATAGTGTTGTTTCTGGAAACCCCTACGCAGCTCCAGGTCATTAATTTACTTTAATAGCCCAGAAGAGGATGGAACTGCACTATATCGTCAAGCTTGACTTTACACATGTTACCTGCTTAATCAATTACCTTTTCATATCTAAACTCGCTCCAGCTCTTTTTGGCATAGCCACATTTACCTGCATTTTTGAATGCTTCTTGTAGGGCACCAGGATTTATGTTTACAAGGCAGGTCAGTCCCATAAAATGAGAATTCTTAACTCTAACACAGGGAATAAAGACATATGCTATGGCCCAGCTGTCCAACAGACAAGGTAATCCCAGTCTAATTGGCTTTCTGCCTGTATTGTCTATACTTTTTTTTTTTTTGCACTCAATAGACTAGGAAGTGACAGAATAGTCATGACAAGAGGTGGAGAATGCTGGTTGCACATGTGTAATTTTCAGAGTCTAAATCCCAGAAAAGAGAAATTGTTTTTCTAATTACTATCCTCAAAAGGAAAGTAAAAAAAAATAATAATCCAGAGCACATAGGAAAGCATGCTGGTACTAAGGCATTTCCAGAGTGATAATGATGGAACCAGAAGACCACAGAGCGTCAAATTAATACCCTTGGTAAAAAGGAGAGTTTATTCCTGTAAACACAGACTGCTTGGGCTGCTTCCTGGACCAAGCCTGCATCTCTGTATGGGAAGCTTTTGTATAGGACCCACAGGAAGCTTTTGAAGAGGGAGAGAATGGACTTTTACTTGTCAGAAAAAAAGTGGGAAGGGTTTGGAGGACTCGGCAGTGAGAAAGGGAAGTGAAAAAAAAACTAGGAATGAGAGGAGGACGTGTGTGGCAGCGAAGTAAAATATGAAGTGAGAAGGTTGTGTGATGTATGCAAACCAAGAATTTGAAGATGGAGAGTTTTGCCTGAGGCTTCTGAAAGGGGTGAGTGACAAGACCAGTGAATACTCAACAAACATGTCCCAGACACAGAAGATGGGAAGCTCTTGGTAGTTAAATCAAGAGTTATCAGCCTCACCTCTGCTACTTTGTAAAATAGCAAATTAACGATGCTGATGATAAAACACCATGTTTGTGCTTTGGTTCAGCTCTCCCGTCCTGCTTGCAAAGCTAATTGGCTCCCACAGCAAAGGAAGGATCTGCCTCCTCATTTAGTCTTTGTGGATTCCCTCAGCAATGTCAGAACCAGTGTCGGAGCAGTCTGTCTGCTGGGAGCATCACTAAATAGATGCCGGAGGATTATCACTGACCTGGACTAGATTCTTGCCGGTAATCAGAAAGAGAAAGGCTTTGATTCTAGTTTGTTATCAACCCTTGAAGACATGCAGTCTCTCTGGCTTGCATTTTAACTTGGAATTCTATAGGGCTGCTTAAGTAGGCGTATTTTGGGAGCTGAATAGCCAGGCACCAGTCCGGCATTCGCTGTAAAACGTGCTGGGGGGAGCATTCCACCTGAGGCGCGGGCGTTCCAGCCTGCAGCCACCCTAATCACTCATCCCGCTTTAAAGAGCGTTGTGAAATCAGGAGAGCTTTGGCCTTTAATATTTTTATTTCTTTATCTCCCTGGCTATTCACAGGGCGGGCAGCTGCCTGGCGGAGGAGACGCAGGATTTCAGGAGTGGGCTGCCCAGGAGGATTGCTTCTGTGGAGTGCTGTTATCCTTAATGCAATCAATGAGCTCTCCCTGGATGGCAAAGTGATTGTAAAGGATTGCCCGACAGGCACAATTATTCACTTTAAAAGGTGAATTCTCCTTCTGTTGTAACTGCATAAGGGAGTGATTCGCAGGACGGGCATCTAATAATAAGGACTTGATTGTCCTCTGTTTTCCCTCCCAGGCCCAAATGCCTTAATGGTTAACTGTACCCTTCTCATCCCTTTTCCTCGAAATAGTGCAGCACACAGAGAAGTCCCGATTTGTAATTAGTCAACTGACCTGCTGGTACAAACCCAGGATTGTCAGACACATGATTGCAATTCTAAACGCTAGTATTAATATCCTCTTAGCAACAGCATGATAGATTATAGAGTGGTTTCAGCCTGAGTTTCCAGGCTTCTGGCTCTAGGCTTGGATTCCTCCTCGATTTGGGGGTATTTGCGTGCAGCATTTCCACAGTCCTAAAGACCTTCATGTTCCAACCATTGTCAGCAACATAATTAAGTTTGCATTTTCTAGCACTTGACTTTACCGAACAGTAATCGTTTTAAGGAGCCTGTAATTGTCAGTGCCTCTTGAGGAAGAGCGTTTGGACTATCACTTCTCAGAGATAAGCAGTATTAAGAGCACGTTGCTTTCAGGGAAGGAAAGCTATTGTTTCACCTACCCAAGAATCACAATAAGAAGGAGAGCATCTTTCCAAAGTACTTTTTAACACAGTACATAGTAAAGTCATTATATTGCATAAACATAGGTGCTGCTCTACTGCTTGTAATTGCTGGGCTGTCTGCTCTAGAAATCTTCCTTTAGAAATTAACAGTATTAAGAATACTAATATTCAATCCCAGGCAACATTTAGATTTTTTTTCCTTTTCTTTCTTTTAACAGTAAATAATAAAGAAAATTAATGTTGCCTTATTCTTTGTGGTACATGTAACTGACTTATTTAAAAGGAGAGTTCTATACTTATGTCTGCTTTTGAATGATGCCCTCAAACAACATGAGTTCAACAGTTCAGACTGAAAATGAAATTACCAGGTCCACGCTTCACTTAAGAAAAGCTCTATTATATGGATGCACAATAGGATAAGAAAGAAAAATGGATCATTTAGTTTGACAAAGTAGCAATTAGGTAAAATATAAATAAAGATAAATTTTAATAGAAGGAGGAAATATTTTCATTCCATTTTAAACAAAGAAGGTAAGCTCCTTAACCTAGACGGAAAATCCTTGTTTTATAGAAATTGGTGGAGATGTAGAATATCTTTTCCATATTGTGTTTAAGATCCTGCCACTGGTGATGATTTGTTTTTTGAAGGCTGCAGAAGTTCCTGTTGTTAATGGGTCTGCCTTCCCTTCAGTTAAAAGTTATATTTTTACATTTAAAAAAGTGATTCACCTTTGGAAAAATAACCAACTGAATTTAACTTTCAAGAAAGTAAGGAAAGTATTTCTGGGTAAACTAAACCTTATTTAGAAGAAGTGCTAGAGGGGTGTAGTTAGAATTTCTAATCTGTGATGAAGGCTCAGAGATAGAATCATAGAATCATTTCTGTTGGAAAAGGCCCTTGGGATCATCAAGTCCCACCATCTGCCCTACTCTACAAAGTTCTCTCCTAAATGATGATCCAGAGTAAATATACAGCTTGTGGCGTGCAGAAAAAAATCCTCCTTCTTTTTACGTCAAAAATTCAGAATAACTGTTATAAAGACAGCATCCCCAGCCGATCACTGCTTCGGAACAAGGAATCTGGAATTATTGGGAGTGAGACCTCTGGATGCATGTGGTGGAAGCAGTTGTGTCAGCGAGACCTGGTAGATATGCAGGTCACAGGGACTGACTCTAGATGATACTGTGACAGAAGTGTTTTTTCAGAACAACACTCCTGTTTTCACTCTGTGATCATGTGGCAGCAGCTATATCATTACTAAATCACACAGCTCTTCCCTCCTCTGTTTTAAGCAAATAGATTTTTACCTTCCACCTTCAAAAGCCACCAGTTTCCAAGGCGTTCTAATGGTAAGATGCATTTAAAAAAACAACCTCATTCTCTCTTCACGCATGACCTCCGGTCTGATGAAGGAAAAAGGTCAGCTTTCACAGAGGGATAACAGCAACCTTCATTAAAACAAGATGTAAGATGCAAGCTGCCCACTAAAGGAGATGAAAACTGAAAGACTGGTGCCTTAAACATGTCAAAACAGTGGTTAAAAATTGGTTTATGAAGCAGCTGTGTTGTTATAATACACGAGACAGCAGACTTTTCAGCATGACACCCTGGGACAGACACCCTGGGACAGCCTTGCAGTACCCAGCTGGGGTTAAAAGGAGTAGAAGAGAAGGGGAGAAAGTTTTAAATTTTATTATAGTCACTAGAAAAAATTATGAACAATGAAAAATTTCATTTCAAGAGCAAAGTTTTTCTTACTTCTGTCTTGCGTGATCCAAGGCTTTTTAGTTAAATGAAATCTATATTCATTAAACTTATTTCCTCTGGAGGAAATAGGCACATGCATCCACCTGGACCAGTTGACCCATTATGTGAAAGACTGCTGCTGTTTTAGCCTTGGGGAATCTCCAGGACTCAGGAAATCATTTTAAACCCATGACTCAATAAAGCACGATAACTATGGCAACTAGAACACATACACTCTGATGGCTAATTTCACCTCACCATTCATCAAGGGAGGTACTGGCTTGACACTATAGCCTGGAGAGCAGCTATTGTTAATATATTGTCAAGCTACAGGGACAGGGAAGAAAGAAAACACATGTTAATAAGCCCAGTGAACAAAGTCAGGCCTGGTGGAAATCAGGACAGATTCATACTCCTTGTCGGTCCTGTTTTTGACAGAACACTAGACTGACACTCAAAATACCTGCAGTCTTGTCCCATTTTATCTTATTGTGCAGCCTTGGTGTACCCGTTTCCTTTCTCATACTTCATTTTTACCTAGATAAAAACAGGGAGAATAGTACGTGCCTCTTTTGAAAGCCCTTGACATGTAGCGCGGAAAGTGCTGTAGGAGATTATTACGCCGATACTGTGCCTAATAAAAATCCTCTTGCAGGCTGCCAGTTTGACAGTGTCTTTTATCATCCAAGCCCATGCTCTTGCTTATTGTAACTGAAAAACAGCTTACAGCAGCAATTACCTTGTGTTTTACCGGGAGGTGAGGTAGATGTCTACACGCAGACAGCTACTTAAAGGGCACCTTAAGGAACTTGCTGGAACATCAACACCCGTAATGATGTCTGAGGAAAGACGAGAGAAGTGGAGGGGGAAGCTAGCTGTCTTGCCAGCAAGAACAAACTGAGTCAGAGAAGATTTATTAGGTGTATATTACCCAGATAAACGTGATCCTGACTTGAATGGGAGCCAGCAATAGCAAAGGGAGAGGGTCAGGCAGAAAGAAGTGGTTGCTTGGCCTTCGTCAACAGGTTGGATACCTGATGGGGATTAGGAGGAGTAACAGAATCGTTGGGGTGTTCGTTCATCACTCTAAAATTTAGGATTATGAACTCTAAATGGATGGCCAGTTTAGCTGAAAAATGCTTCCTCCCCCTCCATGCTACATTTGTCTTTCTATGCCAGTATGTTAGGGAGAGGGAGAGCACCCTATGATATTATTACATGATACAATACACAGAAGTGACTGACAGGTTAATAGGAGCTTGTGTGTTTTAAAAACAGAGACACATATTCTGTTACATGACCACAAGAAAAAGAAACACGGAAAGCGGTTAGTTTGCTTTCATATTTCAACACTGTCATATTATGAAGGGCTACCTTTTTTTTTTTTACTCTGCTTGTTTCTGAGGTTTTATTTTTGCCTTCATATCATTTTACAAAGAGACGTGGTAAATTAGTTTGTTCTCGAGAAAGCAAAATCTCTTATATCTAACCTGAGCCGAGAGCAGTTTTTAAATATTTAAATTCTGAATTTAAAAAAAAAAGATAAGTTCTTTTACTATCTGTATTACTGGGATAATATGAAGGAGCATTGTTTTTACTAAAGCAGAAAATCAGGGTCCTCTCATATTCTGAAATTACTTCAAAATGCAAAGACATGCAGCAGTAATTGGAGAATGCTTTTACCTAAATCTCTTTGTCCAGTATACCTGACAAACTGAGTTTACATGGCTGTTATATTGAGCTTTACAACAGTTCTATCAATAAAGCAACAGAGATATCCACTCGCTTTCTAGTGAAAGAAGAAAAACTGAAAATGTAATGAAGTGGATTCCCTGCTGGTGTAAATGGTGATTTTTGAAGCCAGTGGTTGCACAGCAATTTGAAAGAGTTAAGGAGCTGCCCACTTAACTCTGTTAAATACAATTTATTTTAATGTAATGACAATTTACCTTCCAGATAACAGACTTATTTGTTCTGCAGAAAACAAGCCACATTTTTATACAACACTGTTAGTATAGCAACAAACATCATGTAGAGCCCCTTTCTTCCTCCATCACCACCCAGTGTCCAGCTGTCCTGGGAATGTGATGTGCTCTGTGGGGACCTGACAAATTTCATACAGTGAACAGATACAGCTCTGATATTTTTAAAAACATTTTTTGCTGTTGGGTTCTTTGGGTCTTCTGTTTCTGATGGTTTTACTGAAGATTTATTAACATATATGGTGTGTGGTACAAAACAATAAGCTTTAAGTAGATATGGGATCTAATTATTTCTTCATAAACCACAGTTAAATGTATGAACGACGTTACTTATAGGATGTGCTGCCAACAAGGGTACAGATCATTTCTTGTCTTGTACTTCTAAACTCAGAAGGATCTGTTTAGAGAAAAGCAACACAGGGAAAAAAAAAAATCTGATCTAGCTAACCTGCTTTTTGTTTGATCACAACTTCAGAGAGCTCCAGGCAGCCAGGGACATACCTGTGTGAGGATCAATGGGGCAAGTGATTAAGAGTGATAGGATGCCCTGCACTTTTCATGCTCAAACCAGAACTTTCTCTCCTTTGAAACAAGAGCCTTTACATCACTCAGTAGAATTATATTTCTCCTGAGTAGAGTTAGAGTACAGAAATAGTGTCAATTTTCTTTGCTGAGGAATCTTTATTTTTTCCAGATACAGAAAGTTTAATAAACCTCAAGATTTACAGTGCTCCTGGCATCTGATTTTTAGTCAGGAAGTATAAACAATGACTTGAAAGGTGTATTTGAAGAACTTTCCATCTGATTTACCAGTAGCTCTTTAGAACCTGTCATGCATGTCATATTGACCTTACAAACTTAATTACCTGAGCTCTAAGAAACCACATGCTTGCCTCTCAGCTCCTTAATGTAAATCAATGACAGCACTAAGAAAAACCCCTAACATAAAACATCCTGAAACATCCTGAAAACTGAAGATTCTAACAGTCCAGAATATGGAATTTCTCAGATGAAGAAGTGAATTGAATTATTTGGAAATTATTTGGAAATAAAAGCCACATCCCACTTGGCCTAGGATGCAAGAATCCCACATGGCAAAACATTGGGAGTCAGATACCCCAAAATCATAGACCGTCTTGAAAGCAGTAAGTTAAACATACATTTTAGACACTTTCTGGGTTTATGTCAAAGACAAGAATTTTATGTGATTACCAATATGTAAGCAAGCTAAGGCAAATCCCCAAACTCATGCTTACCTCTATGCTAGAGAAGTATCCGAAGACATTGGAAGCTTACCTCCTGCTGCTATTGCTGTCTTCATCATGAGATTTGGGGCCAGGTGGGAAACTCCCTGGCTGGTTTATAGAATGAGACCAAGGACAGTTTGACAGTATCTAGCTCACCAAGGCAAGCTTTTACCTAACCTAGGATTCTTGGGTGCTCTGTCTGTTTCTAAAAGGCAGAATAGCTTCCTGCATTACCTTTTGATAACACATTATTTCCTTAAGCCATGTAACGAGCTCTGCACCTGGAATAAGTTTCTCATCATTATGCCTGTAGCACCTGTGCTGGGTATTTCTTTCACCTGCTGCCAGTTTCTTCACCTCTTTTCTTCCATTTCTTTTCCTTCTATTTCTCTCCTTTTCTTTTCCCTCATCATAGCTGGCTGCTACCAAAAGTGATTGTGAGTGGTAAAAGCGCCCTCCTTAGCAATTTTCCTCATCTCCTCTTCCTTTGGACTATGGAAGTGAAGAGCAGACAAAAAATTAGATCCAGAACATGGATCCCCAAAGAGGGAAAAGGGAAAAGCATGCAAAGCAAAAGAAAAATATATCTAGTTCCCAGCAGGAACTGGGAATCTAGAACTCAAAAGGGAAATATGGGAAGACTGAGAGACAAGATCAATGCTAGACTGAGTTAACTATGCCTGGGTGAACTGTATCTGCAACAGTACAGCTAATGCAAATCCAGCAATTAATTTAACAGTTCCACGGAGTCACAGAACTCTTCCAGTGCTCAGAACTCTTGGATGTGAATAAATGTAGTAAATAAAACAGGCAAGATGATGGTCTCCATGTATCCTGCTGCATTTCTGCTAGAATTGCCTTATATAGCAGTTAGTTATGTTAGAGTGGAAAACATCATAGCACAGAGATTAAAGTAAAAAAAAAAAGAGAGCTCCCCACTGCTTTATAGCTGTTGCATAATGCGACTCGGGGCGCAATCGAAAGCTCAGACACTTAAGATGGGTTGGTCTACTTGTCTTGAAATAATGTTTCTCATCTTGCATGAGCTGCTTCCTTGATTAGAAAGGTCTTTGTTTATTTCAGGGTAAAAAGGAATTTAAACCTTGTTCCTGCAAATTAATGTATACAACTTTATTTGGGTTGAAGGGTATATTGACATTTGAGTGCATAAATGCTTGCAGGATCATGGCCTGAGTTTTTAGATGATGGATTTTCAGGCTCTTTCACAGACCATTTTTGTGATCTCAGCCACACTTCATTTGAAACCCTTACACTCATTCCATTAAGAATAGCTTCTCAAGAATGAAAAGCTGATGCTTTATCCTCTGGCCACTTGTACCTACTATTTCTGATCTGGCTGATAATGCTGATAATGCGAGAAATCAAAGTACAAATTCTCAGAACAGCAAGGCTTTTCATAACGGTCTCTCTGCATGAAACGTCCATGTGTCAGCTAAGAAAATGAATTCCTAATAATACTTGGCACTGAATGAGTGGTTTGTCTCAAAGGAGGGCACCAAGCACTGTTTATCTGATCCCTGTAACACTGAAATATGTTTCACCTATTTGAATGATCTTTGTCTTAGCAATCTTTATCAAGAAGCTTATACTGGATATGATAACCTCAAAATCCACACAGGGATTTTTTAATTTATTTTTTTTTTAATAAAGAAATAAAAACACACTATGGATGTTTGCATTGGTGTGCTCAAGAGTGTTTATCTGTTGGACAGAGAACAAAATTCTCTGCCCCTGTTTAAAATTATGGAGAACTTTATGCTACTTGTTTTAAGCAAGGCAAATACTATGCAACTTTCTCTGTACATGAGTTTAATATATCTTTTAAAGATGTTACCTATGATGTCCTTTTCATTCTATACTTAATTGCTCAGTATCACTTTCAGAACATGTTACTATGCAAACCCTGTGTGTGGTGCCACAAACTTGTGAATGCAGCTCTGTAATTTGCAGTGCTAGCAAATAAAGGCTATTAATTTTCTTTGTAGTAGTTTGATATTTACTGCATATGCACATACCATAAAGAAACAAATAAACTCACTATTTTTGGAAAAAACAAACCAAGCTACCAGAAAAGCAACCAAAAACCAACGTACGCATTAAAAATCTAATTAGTGATTCTTGGTTCATATAGCAGCAGTTTTAAAAGACAAGAATTCCTTTACAGGCTAAAGATGAATCAAAGCGCTCTGATTCCTGTAAAAATATGTGTCTACAGTCATAGTTTGTTCTGGATCAATTCCAGCGCATTGTGACGATGGGAGCTAGAAAGGAAAACTCAAGAGGGTATTTTTAATCACTTTTACCTCTATTAACAATGCAATGCTATTTCCATTGTTCCTGTTACAAAAATAAGTAGCTGACATGTTCCCCACAATTGATGGCTGTGTTTTAGTCCAACAGATCAGCCATCAAGACGTTGCAGCCTATCAGGAAAGGGAGTGGAAAGGAGCAGACAGAGAAACCTCAAAGGAAAGGACAAGACACTGTGTCTTTTGTCCTTTGTTCTGAGATGGAAATAAACTGTCTCCACTCTTGATAAGCTCTTCTTTTGATCTTTGTTTGCAATAATTAGGGTTAGACACTAAGCTATTTTATGAATCCTTTTAGGCTTAGCTCCCCTAAGTTAATATGAATATGAGATATTAGTCTTCTGCGAACAATGACATTAATTAACTTTTTATGATTTAATTGTATTTATGGAGATTTTGCCTAATATGCAAGTGAATTAGATACTGATAGATTTGGGGAAGATGAGAATTATTTTTTCTGTATATTAAATATCACTTCATATTTTACAAATACGTGAAAACATGGAATCATAGTATCATAGAATGGTTTGGCTTGGAAGGGACCCTAAAGATTATCTAGTTCCAACCCCCTACCACAGGCAGGGACACCTTCCACCAGACCAGGTTGCTCAAAGCCCCGTCCAGCCTGGCCTTGAACTCTCCCAGGGATGGGGCATCCCTGACTTCCCTGGGCAACCTGTTCCAGTGCCTCACCACCCTCACACTAAAGAATTTCTTTCTAGTATCTAATCTAAATCTTCCCTCTTCCAATTCAAAACCGTTGCCCCTTGTCTTATCATTTCACTTCCTGAAGAGTCCCTCTCCAGCTCTCCTATATGCTCCCTTCAGATATTGGAAGGCGACTATAAGGTCTCCCTGAAACCTCCTCTTCTCCAGGCTGAACAACTCCAGCTGTCTCAGCCTGTCCTCACAGGGGAGGTGCTCCATCCCTCTGATCATATTTATGGCCCTCCACTGGACCCATTCCAACAGATCCATGTCCTTCCTGAGTTGAGAACTCCAGAGCTGGACACAGTGCTCCAGGTGGGGTCTCACAGAGTAGAGGGGCAGAATCACCTCCCAAGACCTTCTGGCCACACTTCAGCCCAAGATGCGGTTGGCTTTCTGGGCTGCCAGTGCACATTGCCGGTTCATATTAAGCTTCTCATCCACCAACACCCCCGAGTCCTTCTCCTCAGGGCTGCTTTCCAGCCATTCTCCACCCAACCTGTATTTGTGCCAGGTGCAGGACCCTGCACTTGGCTTGGTTAAACTTCATGCGATTTGCACGAGCCCCCCTCTCCAGCCTGTCCAGGTCCCTCTGGATGGCATCCCTTCCCTCCAACATGTTGACTGCACCACCAAGTTTGGTGTCATTGGCAAACTTGCTGAGGGTGCACTCTACCTCACTGTCCATGTCTCCAACAAAAGTGTTGAACAGCACTGGTCCCAGTAGGGACCCCTGAGAAACACCACTCATCACTGGCCACCAATTGGACATTGAGCCATTGATCACAACCCTTTGAGTGCAGCCATCCAGCCATTTCCTTATCCAGTGAGTGGTCCATCCATCGAATCCATGACTTTCTAATTTTGAGACCAGGATGTCATGCGGGACACTGTTGAACGCTCTGCACAAGTCCAGGTAGACGACATCTGTTGCTCTGCCCTTGTCCACCAAGTCTGTGGCAGTATTATAAATGGCCACCAAATTTGTCAGGCACGATTTGCCCTTGGTGAAGCCATGTTGGCTGTGTTCATCACCTCCTATTTCCCATGTGCCTTAGCAGAGATTCCAGGAGGATCTCCTCCATAATCTTGCCAGGTACAGAGGTGACTAGCCTATAGTTCCCTGTTTTTTTTTTTTTTTCTTTTTTTGAATATTTGGGTTATGTTCCCCTTTTTCCAGTCAGCGGGAACTTTGCCAGACTGCCATGATTTCTCAAATATGATGGAAAGTGGCTTAGCAATATATGGAAATACATAGAAAATATATAAAGAACTATTTCTGTCTCTCTGTATTATGTTATATAGAGATCTCTATATATCTCTTTTTGAGGGCAGTCATTTTAGGAGCAGCTATCACACTGGGCTCCCATATACTTTAGATGGTTTGGAAAAGCTGCCCCCTACATAAGGCTATAGATGAGTGCCCTCACTCTGAGTATAGGCAAATATGATGTCAGACACCTTTGGTTGCAGAAGGAAGCAGAGTTGTTACTCTGAAAGACATATTGGTTCCAGTCACTAAAGGAAATCCCAGGAGATATGAATCTGGGATTCAACTGGACTATGTTAGAAGCCTAACCAGAGTGTTACCTGCTTCTAGTGCAAGCATAAGAAGAAATTCAGGTGTTAGCTTAAGAACAAATGTTTTGGGTTGTTTTTTTTTATTTGTTTGTGAAGCCAGAATTTGTCCTAAGCAAAAAAAAAACCCCAAACCCAAACCAAACCCAACCGGAAAAGAAGTCCATAGGAAGGTAAATAAAATTAATTGCAATTATCTAAGAAGTAAAAACATTGTAAATCTAGGCAGTTTTCGTTTACATGACCAGGAGCCAAGGTACTACTGAGTAAAACAAATGTAATACTCAAAGAATGCAGGCAGTAAATGTGTTCAAGTATAAACATATTAGTAGTACATAGTAAGTTGCAATTTCAGAAAACAGTCCAAAATCAAAGAGTGAATGTATATTTTTATATCATTGCTAATTCATAGGTTTTAAGAATCATTCCAACAACCTAAACTATAAATCTTGCTCAGGATTTATGCTTAAAGTTGTATCTCTGGCATTTTATAAAGCCTCCCTTAGGAATGCACCTTGATTTTAATATTTCAAGTGACAAACAACTTCAAAGTTTAAAACTTGACAAATTCCTTCAGAGTTTAAAGTGTGTGCCTTAATCCAAATTTTGGTGCTGTCTAGTCTTTTGATCTCTTTATGCCATTGCCTACCAGCCCAGGTTCTTCTTTTTGTGTCCTGAAGACCATGATCCAGCTGTGGGACTCAATAAGAACTACCCGATGCAAAACTATAACGTGCCTCCTACTGTCAAGGACAAAAAAATATTAAAATAATTATCTATGCTTTCCTGAAACACATCATTGTAATGGTGTACAGTTTCATGCTTGCAGATTTAAAAAAATCTCATTGTTTTTAGTAACTTCCTGAAGCATATAGAGGTGTAGTCATTTGCTGGAAAATACAGAGCGCTCCTTAAGGGATCTAAATGGCCGAATCTTTGTATCTCCAGTGCAATATAGTCTGGTCTTATCAGCTGAATAAGTGATACAGTCTAAACAAAGGGTAATAATGTTCAACTGGAATTCCAGGAAAGGAAGCTTAATGCGAACTTCCTGATTTAATCTTACAAAAATAGAAAGGTTGATAGGATAAATGAATCATTCAGAAGAGCATATTTTGCTTCAGTTAATTAAAACAGACTATAAAAATGTCAAAGTAACCCTTTGTAACATTTAACTGCAAAACTCACATACAAAACTACTTAGAGTATCATTTCCACGCATGAGACTGAGAAGAATCTCTTCAGAGAAACAACTCAATTTTCTGAAAATTTCTTCTCATTTTCCAGCCTGGACAATGACAGCTAAATGGACATTTCTCATAAAATTTCCTGCATCTTCTGCTTTTGGTGAGCCAGGAAAAGTCTTCTCAGAAGTAACTTTGGAACTTCTGCTTCTGGAAGATATCAGCAAGCCAGAGATGCATGGAAATTAAAGAAAAATAAAGCAAATTAACTATTTTGAGCCCTAAGAAAAGGTTTTGTTAGGTTCAATTTGAGTTTCATTTTGACTTCCTGACAATGGCAGTCACTCAAGTGTGGAATAAACTCACAAAGAAAGTGGAAGGAACACTTTTTGGACAAGATACCTGGTAAGTTAGTAGGAAATGAGCAAGAGGAGTGTTTCCTGCACTGCTGGGAGAACGGGAATAATGATGTTGTAGGCCTTCTCCATCTCTAACCTCTGCAAATTTGTCACCCGTCAACACTTTTAAATACAGCCAATATGAAAAGTGTATAAAATGCAAGTTAGGCAAGTTACAACTACAACTGTCTTCATACCCCTGGCCAAACCAGCAGGAAAACGTGTGAAAAATGTGTGTATACTACCAAAACCCTCATAGCAACAAGCGGCAGGATGTCCCAGGGACTGCCAGAGGCCACCCATATCAGAGGAACTTGCTATCCATTTCCTGAGGTCTTGCATAGCCTCCACCCATGATCAATCCTTGCCTTGGGTGGATGGTGTTTATTTCACACATGGGCATGAGCATCTCATCTTCTCAGAAGCAACTTTTTTTTTTTTCAGCAGCAGCCCAATAATTTTTAAACTCTTCTAGGATGGAGCTCTGTTTGATGGCAAGCTGGCGGATGAGAGAGTTTTTGTTCTCTTAGGCAGAGCGTTGGCACAGTTGTTGGCTTTTTTTTCCCTGATCAGGGTTTGATCCCAGGTTTTTGGTTTGTTTGCTACCAGTTTTTATTGCCTTCCAACTTGTTACTTTTATTTTGTTTGTGGGGTTGCAGGGTTTTCAGATCTTCCTTACTAGCTTGCTCAGAATGGGAGATCAGAGACAGATTTCATGTGGTGGGGCTGCTGTGAGCTTTTATGACAGAGACAAGCACTGCCAGAAGAAAACAAGAAAAGGCAGACCTGGTGAAACAACACATCTGTGCATGTAAAAGATCTTCTGAAACAGGCTAAGGGTGGATATGGATAACTGATAGCATCTGCAGTTGGAAGAGGAGCAGCTCCAAGTGAATTCTATTTGATTAGCCAACACTGACATCTATTTTATTCATTCCTGATTCCTTGGACAATTCAGGGACAGAATTAACCAAGTTTATTAAAACCACTTTGATTTTTTTTGGTGCCAAGAAGTGAAGAATAATGTGAGGATATATTTACAGATAAAAACACATGGGAAGAGGAGGGAGGAAGAGGTGGAAGAGTGGCAGAAAGTAATCCTAAACCACATGGACCTTCTTCCCTTGCCTGGAGACTGATTCCATAGCGAAACTTAGAGATTATCTCCCAAAAGAGATTTAAAAAGGGATAATCCTGAATAATGCTGGAAACCAGGTCAGTGTTTTGTAAAGGTGGGAAATAAATACCAAAAAAAGCACGTTTGTTCTGGTCAGCAAATAATGCAATCTCCTCACTCCCTGTTGTGCCGGAGATATCTGGGTGTTTCAGACAGCTGTGAGTGATGAGGCACCCATCTGTGATGAGCTAAGGATGGGATGTGAGCCTTGGAATCAAAATGGAATTGTCTACTTTTGACCAAAATGTACTTTATGGGCGGGTGTGCTTCAACTGCCAACTATCTGTTTTGTTTTGGCACTAGAAATAACAGCCTTGGATACCTCCCTTTGGAGGGTTAGCTGCAATTACAGATATGTTTCAGAAGATTCTTCCATTTCATAGAAAAAATTGATGAAAATTAGAAGGAATATGCGCATCATTTGCCAAACTTGCAAGATATATTTTTCCTACATACTTAGTGGTTTGGGTAATTATTTTCTTAATGAGAAGACTTGTCAAAACACATTATGGTGACTGATTTCACATCACCACTATTTTTCCTAGCACTTTCTGATTACTGATTGTATGATACAGGAAAAACATTCATTTCTAATTACTGCCAGTAATTTCTTAGAGATTATTAACATCCAAACTGCTATATCCCACCTAAGTATTTTACAGCTTTACTAGGGAAAAGAAAGCCGAAAACCAAGTAGATTTTTGGTTTATAGTTATAGTTGAGTTCAGAAAATGGAGTAGTTCTGTGTTTGATTGTACATTATGAACTTAAAGGCAAAAGATGTTTAAAAAGGCCATGTCTATCTTTGCGACTACTGGACTAGGGAGTCTACCATACCGTATGTAGAAATGTACTTTCTTGCATTACTGTGATACTTTTCAGCTGAGGTTCACAAAGCATGCTGCAAACAACGTATTTAGCAATTTTAATGCATAAGTTCTTGTTTTACAGTTAGAGAGACAGAAGCACATGACAGGGTATAGGTGTTTTCCACAGCTACTGGCTGAGAAAATTGTGAACAAACCCTGCAAGTCTTTTCCCCTTTCCTGGGCTTTATGCTTAGGCACCACTCACAGCATCACATAATCCTCCAGGACAGAGCTGGTTTATGCCTCACTTCTGCACCATTGTAACAAGA
>BJBW01001646.1:92006-215440 GCA_004320125.1 Scolopax mira | reverse complement strand
CTGGCTGCACATCGCTCCTAACACAAATCAGTGTCTTGAGGGTGTCATTAAATATAGTGCTTATATCTAGGATGCCACGAAAGAAATGAAGTTCTGTGTTGTTTTAGAGGAGAAGGAGAAAATACAGATTGCATTAGATAGATGGACTTGTATTTGGTGTATGGTATGTATTCAGGTATACATCCCATACCAATAATATTCAGTCTGCTCGTCTAGGAATAACCTTTGTGGTTACGTTACGTTACGTTATTTGAAATCCTTGATGTAAGGAATAATCTTCCCAGCATAGCTATACCATTCTGTACCACTTCATTAAAGTAATTTCAAGTATCCAAGGATATGTATTTCTTGGTCATTTTAATACAACAGTTATCTGCAGCTTGCATTCTGTTCTAACAGATGTTTTGTTACTAGTGTCCAACATTATGCAATAAGACAGTGAGTCCCCAGAACTCCCTGTCAGGAACACAGAGTACTTGAAGATAGATCGCTTTCATATTTTCTGGCATTCAGTGATGGGTAAATCTCCAAATGGTTTGTAGGTCCATTTAGTTTAAACTAGATATCCAGAGCTCAGATTCCTAGAGCTCAGTTTTCTCAGTCTACAAAACCAGACTAGTTATCTAATGGGGGTAATGGTACCGGTAAGGGAGATGGCAGGGAAAAAAACTTTCTCCTATTTTCTAGAACTGTCCCAGTTCAGCTTGAAATCAACAGGAAAATTATCTTTTTTTTCCCCTTTTCCTTTTTTTCCCTTTTACCCTTCTCTACCCAGGTTTTAACCTTCTGTATTTGCTGCTGTCCACATATTCAGGATGAAGTTCTCAGCTACTTTCACATGACCTCTTTGATCTGCATCTTTCATTTTTACCTATACATGTACTCTGGTGCCAAGGACTTGCTTGGAAATAGGATAAGGGTTGTCTGAGACACATAGACTTGAGGTTTACCTTGATCATAATATTTCTCAGAAAGACAGCTGAACAGAAGGGACTTCATTTGATGTCCGTCTGAAAAAGACTTTAAAGTGTCAGAAACCTTCCTGTTATATACTAATCACCCATGTCAACTGGAAAGAGCACGGGCTGCAAAAGCAGATTTTTTAGTGACAACTTCAGTAGTATCAAATATTAGGAAAATGGGAATTGTTCCATTTTGCAAGAGTGCAAAACAATTTAATGTGTTTTGACTGATTTTATCTCATTTGCACACACAGTACAGTTCATTTTCTTGAATGATTAAGCATAGATAAATCAGCTTGATAGCACAAGTTTATGAATATATAATTGAAATTTTGACACTTGCACAAAAAAATATTCCTTACTGAGGCAATTACATTTGAAATGCTACGTGGCAGACTTTTTCTCTTTTAATGGAATATAATTAAACATAATTAAAGTACAATTTCCTCATCATTTTACAATGGTAACATTTTAAAGCCTGTGTCATTTGCTTGTTGCAGCTGTTATTTTGTTCAAGGAGTCAGTGTATGACTTGACTTTTTTGTAAGATTTCCAAGTAGAACCCCTTTTACTTCCTTTACTGTTACAATATTTGGCAGGGCCAGTGTCATGTGAATAAATGAGTGAAGAAATTGCATACATTTTAGTGAAAATGCAAATAATCAATTATTCTTAGACCTGAACTTATGCTAAATTGCATCAAGCACCACAGGGTAACGAATGAAACTAGCCATTTAATGTGGTAGCAAAACATAAATACAGAAATCAATCAGAGCTGATACTGTAGAAACTCTGTAGGGTGCAAGAAAGAGTAAAGAAATAATGAAACAAGAGAGAGAGCTTTAGATGAGGGATTAGAGGATGCGAGGAAGCACGCTGAAAGCATTTCCTGCAACACAAGCAGAGGAAAAGGCTTTCTATCACACTTGTATTTTCTGTGGAGACTCTGTCTGAGGGTCATCCTTGAGGGCAGTCACGCATGTTGCCTGCACAAGACTTTCTTGGGACAGACACCTGGACTCAGCACACGTAGGAGCAGCCAGAAGAAAAGGCCAGTGGGGACATTACAAGGGTTGTGTGTCTTCTCCTCTCACTGCTACGTGTACTGTGAACACCCATGAAACAAACCATGGTGTGAGTTCAGACAAACCAGAGGTTTTTTTGCTCACTCTCTACCTTCAAATTATGGAGGGAACAGCAAGTTCTGCCTCCTTCACCCCCATGGACTTCAGATGCTGGCTTTCAATTTGCTTCAAACTCAAGTGCCCTCCCCTCCAGGAGCTACCTCTGAGCCCTGTTTGCTCTCTCCATCGAGCCTTCTCATAGCCCAACTGCTGGAAAAATTTTCTCTCTTTCTGGACTTCTCCTTTGTCAAAGGAAAAGCTGCTTGTTCATGCCCTGCTTTGTTTTCCAAACAGATTTTGTTGACAGCCTGCAATTTCCCCGGAGCCCTTGCGGGAGCCTGTAATGTTGCACAGGGTCCTGTGACCCATTGCCACTGGCCAAGAGGTCCAGGTACTACTTCAGTCAGAAGACTTGTGTGGAAAGGAGGGCGAGGTATTGCACAGCAGGCTGATTTACTGGTGCTGGACCTTGGATTTGTACCTCCAACCTTTGCTCTCTACCCTCCCAAAACTTGGATTGCAGGAGGAATGCCTTTCTCCCTTACTGTGGATGTCCTCAGGGTTACATTTGAAGCCACACAATTTCCATGAAGTCATTTCATGGCATCTAGCTAAATACTTTTTAAAAAGTTGCCTCCTGCATAAGGAGAGAACAAAATTAAGGACTCTCTGTTGGGGCTCGTGTACAGCTGGGTTTGTGTGGAAGCCGATGCATGAAAATGGATGCAAATATGTCTTTTCTCAACTGGACTTAGCAGAACAGGGCATAAACGTAACTGAGTGGGAAAAGGCAGACACAAATTAGGAACTGAAAGGTAACATGTCAGGGAAGGAGAAGAAATCTCCTTGAGCCATTTCTGTTGCTGAATCCCACTGATGTGGGCTTCTGAGGCTACAGCAAAATGCAGGTCTTACTAATAATTGCAATTTATCCTGATAAAGTCCAGAAGTAAGGGATTTAATTATATTCCCCTATTATACCCCACTGGCTTGGGGGAGGATCTAGTTCATATTGTATTAGTCACCTCAGAAAGAGAGAACTGAACACATTTGCTAATAGAAAAACTTGACCATAGTATTACTCTATAGCTTATGCTCAGTTTTACTCTTTTTGTAAGAGCAAACAGAAATGTTTTGCAGAAACAAGGTAAGTATCTCTCTGGAATAAAAAACCCAGAAAAAGCAAATAAGGAAACTGTTTTAATGAAAAACCTGAGATGGGAAATGCTTCAGCATGTGCCCCTTTTCTACAGCTCTGTTCTCTTATTTTACGAAACAGACAGGTGCTAGAAAAAATGGACTAAAAATGAGTTACCGAAGAGTTGTGCCAGCCCATTCCTTGCTGATATATCAGTAAGTGCTTTAGAGGAAGCAGAGCCAGATTGCCCTAGGTTTACATCCAAATTATTCCAGAAAAGCCAAGAACTCTCTCCTTTTATACATTGGCAAAAATAAGTAGGCCCTGAGTATTTTCTCTGACAAGTTTTAGCCATAAACGCATATAATTTAGGGAGGCTGAAAACAGTATATTTGCAAACACATATGCAAGTTGTCAATATACCCTCTGGAAAATCTGCTACAGCTGGCTGATATTCTTGCAATATTATTAAATGTGGGGTTATTATTTCACCCTGTTTAGGTCACTTTTGGATACAACATACAGGAGAGGGAAGCGTTGGCCATATTACATTAAGCAATGAACTTTCCATATGTTGGAAATAGCGTCATGAAAAGAAACTGCCCAGAGAAAGAAAACTTGGTATTTATGAGAGGGAGTATTCAGTACATCACCAATGATCCCATCCAGCAGAGATTCTCAGACTCTGCCTGTTACCATGCTGTCTGATCTCAGAAAAGGAGAGGGATGTTATTTCTCTTAAAGAAATAAAAAATAAAAATAGTTAGGCCATCCATCAACTAAAACCAAGACAAGTGTTTGGTTCTCACTGTTGAAATGGGATATTATTATTCCCATGGGGATTAATAAGCCTAGCTGGAGGAGTCTGGCCCTTCGGGAGGTCAATAGAGGAATGCTTATGATTAATGTTTTGGTCCATGGTCTATCTCTATGCTAAGTTAATCAAGCTACATCGTCTTTTACTATCCCTTATTAACACAACATTAAATTTCTATTAACAGTGATGTTTCAGACTGCCCTTAGCTCTGAGAAGTAAAATAATACTTTGTGGAAAAGATTTAAAAGATTTTACTGTAAAAATAAGCAGATTTAACATCTCAGTTTGTTCCCAGCTCTCAGATGTCAGCATTGCCTGTAATTAGCTGTGAGCTGGAATGTGTGTTGCCATGCAGTAACCACACCAAGCATCTTCCTTCACATCTTGATTTCCCATTTTGAATATCCCCATAGAATTTAGAAAATTACTTGTGGAAGCAAAAGAGAGCAAAGGAGAAGGGACTCAATACCAGCATTTAAGGTGAACCTAGTGTAGAATCAGCCTATTAAATAAGTATTTATTTTTAATTTACTTGCCTTCACAAAAAATGTGAAACACTGCAGGAAAGCACTTCTTAAACAAATAGGTGCCTTGAATAAAATAATCACAGGTATTCAGCAGTTAAAAATATATTTCAAAGGACAGTTTGCACTGTGAAATGAAAAGCTAAAAATGAAAGGCTAGAGATTACAATAACATATTTCCAGGTGCTTTTATTTTTATAATCAAGATTAAAGGCATGTGAAAGGTGAACGCTTGCAAGCTCTGCATGAAGTCGGGTTTTCTCACCTGACAGGTCTGGGATGATTTTGTAAGCCTCCCCAAAAAAACAATCCTAATCAGTTGCTATCATGAGGCTGCTAGAACAGATTCTGCTAGAACAGAGCAAATACAGTTTTCAGGCTGCTATCATTCTCCTGACTTCCACCGAGGTGTTCCATCTTTGTGCTGAAGCTTCAGAGCAAACCCAGCCTCCCTCGAGCACTTTGATACCAGCAACAAAAATGTCAGTTGCTGCTATGGGTTACCATGAGAGATCTATTGATTCTTTCCCAGTTTTATTCTGCCACTTGCTGAGAGTTTACACAAGTAAATGCATTTATTGCTTACAGAGGAATCTTAAAAACATTGTGATGTGGGCTTTCATTACTTCCTGACTGTATTTTCCAAATGGGCAGAAAGATATTCCATGAACTCCAACTAGTCCAGAAAGTGGCTCTTTGGTTTCCACTGTACTCTGCTGTACAACTGGACATGCTCTTGAACTCTGGAGGTGTTAATTGCCCTGACACTGGATATCCCAAACACTAGCCCACCTGGCAGATGCAACTGTTAATTTTTAAAGTAATTAAGGCAGAAACAGTAATAGCTATTGCATTTAATCATGTGCGTGCTATATGAAAAGAGCTTTCTGGAAAGACACCTCCTCCTCCTCACTCTCTGTTCACTTTGAGGTATCTCTGCAAGGCCTGTGGGTTCTTCCAAACTTTCTGTGAGAGACTTAGAGAAAGAGGGAAAGGGATAGGAGGCAGATATATTCTCTGAACTCACTCTCGTATTGTACCAATCCACTTCTCAGATTGCCAAAATAGTATATATTTATGAAAGAGAATTTGTCAACTAAAAGCCTTAATATCTCATCCTTGATATGGCGAGGTTTTTTTTAAATATACGCCTATAAATATCCTACCACATACATCAGTTGGGGGAGAAAAGGTAAGCAAGAAGCTACCGGCGAGGTGACAAACACGGTGATGCTGACGACACACCGCCCAACAGAGAGGGTGTTAAATACTAAAGCAAGTATTGACAGCCTCCAATAAAAATTCCAACAATGTTCAAAATGTGTTGGAAAAGACATGTTACTTTCCAAACCCAGTGAGGTAGCCCAGGCCAAGCATCCAGCAACTTTCTCAGGAAAAACAGTCACCGGAGGGGCTGCTGCTGCTTTTGCAATCACAATAAACTTCCCAACGCGGCGGAACTCGGGATGGAAACGTGCGGCTGCGAATCGTCCCCCAGCCTTGGGACGGAGCATTGCTAATCTCTCTGGAATATCATGTTCAAGCCAGACTTTGCATTTCCATGCGGATTGCTCAGCCTGACAGCGGCGGTTAGTCCCAAAGCAGCAATGGAGCTGGGTTAGCCCCGCGTTGTAGGGTTGGAGCCAGGCCAGCGTTCCTCCTCATGCTTCTCAGAGAGTGAGTCAACACACCTGCTCTAAAAATCTGGATGGAGTCAGCAGCCAACGATGTCATCTTTGGCACACTTGCCAGAACTCCATCTGAATTATGGTCTTTAATTCAGGTTTTAACGCTTTTAATGCAAGACGCTATTGGAATTTTTCATGACCTAAAGTTTTTTTTTTCCTAAAAGATGTGTGATAAGAAAGTAAAAGCACTGCTTGCTTTACCTAAAACCTTAACCTTTTTGTGAAAACTATAATAAATGTTACTTTTAAAGTACAAGTAAATTCTTCAGGCTTTTTGGCTAGAAACAGTCTTTTAATATTATTATTTTTTTAATTAGCAGTGTTTTCTCAACAATAGTAAGAATGCATTCTGCAAACATGTGTTCCTATGAATATAGTAAGAATGCATATATTCATATATTTATGAATATAGTAAGAATGCATTCTGCAAACACGTGTTCCTATGAATAATTCAATAAAGTTAAGGAAGTAACTCGTGTGAATAATGGCTTGCAGGGCTAGGCACATGCTTTTTTGCATGATTTCTAAATATACACAAAGCAGAAAGAGAATTTTAACTGAGGAATTTATTTTAACACCACAACAAGGAAGAATTAAAATGTCCACAAAATTGTGTGGGTTTTCTGACCTCAAAATAAAACGGCTGCCCATCCCGACGGAAGGATAACGATGCAGAGCATGGTGCAGGAACCTGCAGTCAGTTTGCAGGTAATGCAAACCCCACTCCAAACAACAAACACAGCACATTCCACACATAAGATCTAGCTGTTACCAGCAGAGAGTTTCATTTGCAGTGTGGTTTGGAAATGCCGAGCTCCCTGTTCCTCCACAGCCAGCCATGAGCAGAAGCAGCCACTAAACTTTTGTTTATTGGCACACCGTTGCCAAGATTTTCCAGCTTTCTCCTCGTGCCAAATAAACAGGTTGCCCAATGCCTGAAGGAAGCTGCTCAAGTAACCTCTGTATCTTGCCACTGTTGTATCCTCCCACTTAATTGGTCACACTGGGAACTAGACCAATATGCTGATGGAGCTCTCCATGTTTCAAAGCCAATAGAGAATTTGGAGCCCTTCATGAATGTTAGCTATTATCTAATGTTGCAAAACAGCCTTAATTAAAAAACAGAGCAAATTGGTATCACAAGTGCGGAAAGAAACCCTCTACTTATCCAAGATAATACAATGCTGCTCCTTTAAAAAGTCCAACTTTTCTTTAGATACCCAGGCAAGCAAACCATCCAGCTTCTAAAAGGTTTCCTCAGATGCAGTATTGGCCATGTCATTTCCTAAGAAACATTTCAACCAAAGTGGTAAAGACATCTAATTCTCCAAGACCTGTCTGACATGTTAGCATAGAAAAAGCAGGAAAATTGCACTGCAAAAGACCTGAAATGTATTATCAGTCATCCTTGAGTTCAATATACTAGGAGGAATATGAAGTCCCTGGGACTCTAGGGTTGATTCTGGCTAGAATAATATTTAAATATATAACATGTCAGCATAGATGGCTGTCTCTCCGGGTATGTTGAAACTTTAGTCACTATAGTAGCTGTGATTCATGCAGGCAGTCCAGCAAGCTCTAATCCTTATTTACTAGGTGGACACACCCTAAGGGGAAGGGAAAGTGTGGAAGGGAGAGAAATCTAGATAGGAGACTGAAAAAAGGTAGAAATTGGAGATGGGAGGGAAAGAACAAGGGAGAGTAAAAGAGAGCAGTGCACAGAGTACCAGGAGGCTTGGCTTCTATTTCTGTCTTACCCCGGAATAACGCGTGGCTTTGAGAGAGTAACGTCATTGCATTATTTCTCTTTTCCATTGTCTTGCCCTGTGTTAACTCCTTGGAACAGGAATCCTTTCATAATGTTCGTAAATAACCTGCCAAACTGGGCTGTCATTTTCACTGGGAACCACAACAAAGAGTAGGAGACAAACATAGAGAGAAGAGGTATGTCTGAGAGTAAGAGTCAAGTATTGCATTCTCAAATACAGAAAATAATGAATATACAAAATGAATGTAAGCTCTGAGCTTAATACCCTACCAAGTAAAATGGAGTTGTAGCCCTTCTAATGATTGTGTCAAGTTTTTGTCATCGTGTTTTGCTTAAAACTTTGTTTTCCTAACAGTAAAGATTCTCCAAGACCTGCCCTGTCATTGTTTCATTACTGCACACCAAACCCCTGTTAGTCCTTGCAGAATAATTCACATACTTTCAGGAAGCCTTTCATCCAAGTGCTGACCCTAAATTTAAGGATATTCCTGAATGAATGTGCATTGTATAAACAAACAGGCAAGTCAGAGTTATCATGTGAGCCTCAGAGTGGAAAATGTTCATCAGTGCTGCACCCAAGCTGGCCAAAGAAGAGGCCTGGGATTCCTTATTCAGCCCAGAGTGCTTATTTAGCCAAATTCCTGGTTTACCTCTTCTAACCCTGTAGAGAGAGACCTGTGACATACGCAGGTAGAGAGAAGGAATACAGAAAGAGAGAAGGAAGGGAGAGAATGTAAGGAAGGACCAGTTTCAGCAACTTAATTTTCAAAGGGCTATTTTATTTTCTTGTTTAATCAATCCTATCTGGTCAAAATTGACACCAACACTGAGGTACCTCTATATCAGCACAAGAAAGATTTGTCCTTGCTTTAACAATCACAACTGGACTACAGTAATTGTTAGTAAATGGCAACAAGTGTTTTCAGAGAACTATGTATTTCATGTCTGCTGCCACATTTCCATGCTTCCCCTCCTCTTTCATTTACCTCAGTTCTCTAGTCTGAGTTTCCTCCATCTAAAATCTGTTTTTCACAAGGCTCAAGAGCCTCCTCTAATATCTCGGAAATATCTGCCCCGTAATCACATTCAAGTACAGTTGGAGAATGGGCACAGATAGATGGCTGAAGGGCCAATATTTGTCCCATAAGCACCATTTCTTTAGAAAACTGCATTGAAAAAGTATCCTTCTAATATTTCCATTGGCAACCACAACATTCTCTCCAAATGACAGGTTGATTAAATCTTAATGCTCCTGTTGCTGCTATGCCATACTGGATAATTCATACTCATTTCTGTGTTTGGCCAGACTAACTAGTTTCATTTGAGTGTATTTTGTATAAGTATCATGTAGAAAAAGCTTGAAAACATTTCATGATTGCTATTATTGGTTGAAAGGAATGTATTTAGTATTAAAATCCATGTAATTGAGACAAAACCTTTTAAAACTTTATCTCAGACTTTTAAGCCACATAATAAACTAATAAATAAATTGAACATAAATCCCAACCACCTGTCTTTTCTTTATTTAACACAGATTAGCAGCTGGCTTGGGTTTTTGTCAAGACTGTGGGAATGGGCTAACATGTTTAAGTCAAGCATTTCCACGGCTGACTTGCAGTTCAAGTTGTCTTCCATAATTCAACAGCCGCATCAACAAAATGAACGTTAGCATAACAGCATTAGAAAATGCATTCCTCTCAGACTGATGGAGCAAGAAGTCTTCAGGCCAAGGGTTCTTAAGAGAAAGGTGGGCCAACTTAACAGTGTTTCCAAGTGAATAATTTCACAAGCCACCTGCATGTTCACCACCGAACAGAAAATCAAGATTTTCTGTGAAAAAGCAAGCCTCACAAACAGTTTTTTTTCTTGTTTCACAAAGAATTATATCATCATGTACCAACAGCAGTTAAATCAGAAAGAAAAAAAATATTAAAAAAATAAAACAAAGGGAGCTGTTTAGAAACTTCAAGCTTTCCCCCACAACTTTAGAGTTCAATCATCTACTCAGGTATCAAACCCTCTGTTTCTTTAATTGTTTCTCAATCAGTTATTTTAATGCTTGCTGTTTTAGCTAAGACACAACATGTCTTTTGCTTCGAGGAGTAGCATGGACATGTCATGCATTGTGCACTGTCAGCAGCAGCTCATGTTAGCTGGGAGATTGCTATAATGAATGAGGGTTGTAGGAGATTATGGACGATTAGAAACAGGAACGTGTACTCTTAAACTGGGGCAAACCAGAGCACAGAAAAGTTGACTCTGCTGCCAAGAGGCTTATGGAAATGTCACTGGGGCTATGAAAAAGCCAAAAAAGTTCGAAGTGTCATTAATTTGTGGTGTGTTTGTTGCATATGAAGATGAGCTGGGACTGATGCGGAGTATCTGTTTTATTTCACTTCCAACAGATTTTAGTTCCTTTAAAGAAAAAAATAAAGGTTTTACTCCCTTTCCCATATGATTTTCTAGATCTGTGACTTTTAGATTTTACTAATAGTTAAGTATACTATATAGGAGCTAAGGTTTTTCTAGAAAAAAATGCTCACAACAAAGAATCTCTAAGCTGTAGATATTTCTAACGCAAAGAAGCAGACTTTCAGTCCTTAACTAACTTGTACCCCAGTGCTGGGACTCTTCCTCCTCCATCCAGTTGTACAACACCTGAACACTAACCCAAACTTACTCTTTATCAAGATAACTGCCCTTTTCAGTCTTGAGGATTTCACTCTTCCAGTCTTCACTGGACTTGGTGGGAAATCTACACTGAGTATCATGAAAAGCAAGGCTGGGACCAGGGAGAGTTTTGTGTGGTTAAGGCTGTCGGATGTGGTGCTCACTGCTTTTCTGAGTGTCAGTACCCCAATATTCAACATCAAAAGCTTATGGGGCTAATCAATAAGTCAGCAGGAGAAGCAGATAGACAATGTGTCCAACATTCAGACTTTAAGCAGCACATGATTCCAGGACGTCCAAATTCTGCAGCTTTGACTCATTTTCTGCGCTTCCCCTCTGGGTCTTTAATGCATATTTGTCATGAAAAAAATTCCCTCGGAAACTAACATGATGCAGAGCTCATTGCTGAATGAGTGGTCTACTAATTAGACATCTTTAGAAAAAAGGCTGCTCTATGCTCAACAGATTAAACTGAGCCCTTGAGATATTTGAAGTTTGTCCTGTCACTATCTGATAAACACAACAGAACATGCCGACATGCAGAGGTTCATGACTAAACTGTTTGCAAGGTTAAAAAGAAAGGGAGAGGAAAAGCCTTGCTAATCTTCTCCATTCCTAATTTTAATAAAAAGTAAATATTTTTGCAAAAACATTTCAAAGGCTTCCACTTTCAGCTATGTGGCAGGTCGAGATTAGGGAAAACCCAAGCACCTCTTAAGGTTAAACACACTATTTGTCTCTGTCTTTCAAACTACATCTGAGTATATTTTGCAGATAAGTTTAGATAGGGTAAAGCTCAAACTCCTTTCCTTTGACTTTTTACCTAGAAATACACAGCCAGGGATGCAGTAAGTTCAGAGCAATATTTTCCTCTCATTAGAGGTATTCTACTCAGTTCTTAGAACTAATAAAACATTTTATTACACGAAGGGTACAATGATTTGAAGCTCCTATTCCATTACAGATAGAGTACTTTACAAGTAAAAAGAAATTTCTGGAAAATGGCACTTTAGACAAGTGGAAAGGTTTTAAAGTGCTGTTAGATATGCTTTGTTTACCACATTCAGTCATTCAGACTATTAACTCATTTTTTAGCCTCATGGAAGAGTGGGATAGCTTAATTGACTTCTGATAGGTAATTTGCCTACTCTACTTTTATTTCGAGGAAGGCAAACTACCATGTTGATTTGCATTACATTATGGAAATTCAGTTTTTTAGCTTTGATTTGGAACATGAGGCAGGGGTGGGGGCAAAGACCATTTCTACAAAGACCAAAGAAAACTGTTTTCACTTCAACAAGTCTTGTGCTTGGATGTGTGACACCTTATTTGGGTGTGGTGGCAATGGAATTAAACTTCATTTTCATTAATAACATCACAGTTATATATAGGGCAAGAAAAATCTATAACACTACAAAACAAAAATAGTATTTACAACTGTTACAGAGGAATCGCTTCCATCCAACATAGGAAAAGCTCCCTGCAACTTCTCTCTCAGGCCTGATTTTTAACATATTCAAACTCATTTGGTATTTCAAAATCTCAGCCTGGGAACAGACTGTGTAAACATTTGTATCTGTCTTGAATAGGTGGCACAGATCTCGGCTGCTGTGAACTGGCAAAGCATCATACAAGAAAATGCATTTATTTATAATGATTGACTTTCTGAGCCAGGAAATCACTTTGATTTCCTTCATTGGCAAGAGAGACTGGAGTACAGGTGAGGGTGGACCTCTTTTCTTATGGACATTTTCCTTATGGCAATACCAAGAGATTTGCTTGGGGTGAGAAGATTACATTGAGGGCTTCTCCCGTGAAGGGTCACAGGGCTGGTGCCCATCTGCCTCCTTGTGCTGTGGGTCCCGAAAGCCACCCAGCCAGGGACACTCCCAGCGCGGTTACCCTAAAACCACATCAAAGTGGGGCTTATACCACAAAAAGGAAAACAACAGAAGCTACCAAAGACACTGTTTCCCTGTGGTGGGAAGGGTAGGAATATCTCATCCCGCCTCCCAGCTAGAGGAAGCCCAGCAGCAGCAGCTCTCCCTTCTTTCTGCAAGGCACAGCCTGCTCAGGGACCTCAGGAGACGATCTGGCCATATAAACCCAGGAATGCGGGCAGCAGATGTTGGGGGGCCGAGGGCCCTACAGATGGCTCACACATGGTTTTCACTTCCATGCCCCAGTGCCGTATCATGGCTGTCTCGCCACCGCATTGTCACAGCAAATTCAACGGGTAGGGGGTTAAAAGGAGAAACAAAGAAGGAAATATGGCACTCTACAGGTGCAAACTCTACAGCAAGGGCAAGATTTGAGGGGATTACTACAGAAATCATGTCAGTTAGTTCACTCAGGGTAGACACTGCCACAGAGACCATTTTCTTGTTGACTGGCCCTGCAACCAACCCACAGTCTGAGAAAGTGATTCCTTTCCTTGAACATTTATCCAGTGAAACGTTCCTACTGACAGTATCTCAGCCTGGAATTTCTTTGTGAAGAGAGCATTTGATCGCTACTAGCTTCTGACTGAGACAGTTATGTCTTATTTCCAACCTTTACGTAAACCTTTTTTCTTCCCTACTATACCTCTAAAGGAATCGTTCTTTTTGCTTTGTGCTCATAGAAATCTCAGATAGGAATCTCAGCAATTAATTCCCACTGTAGGAGGAAGCAGACTCCATGGTCTGCTTTTTGGAAATCTGAATTTTGGAATACCTCTTTTCTGAAGCAGCTGGTAAGGTGTTGTGTTCAGTTACCTATAGATACTGTATGGGATTCTCAAGTCATAGGATGTAGTTAGTTCTATCCTGCCACAGTGTGGCCAGGAAAGATGCCTATTCCTTTCATCCGAAAGTTCAAAATTAAAAGCTATTTGTCACCAGCATGACAGCTGCGTTTCTTTCTGAATGGACAATAAAAGTTCTTTTTTTTTTTACTTCATATAAATCTATATGAACTCCTGGCAGGGAAAATAATCTTGTGTGTATGTCAGCATTCCACAGCAGGGTTTTAACAAAGATCACATGTTGCACATTGGAAAGCCAAAGCACAGAAACATTGCAGGTAAAACCAAAACCCCTGCATATCTGAGTATCACAGCCTAAAAACTATTAATCTGAACAGCTGTCCTGTGCATGATAGGCAATAAAGGACAAGTTCACTCAAACAAAGCATAAAAAAGAAAACCTGCTACAAGAATATGCTTAACTAAACAGAATTTAATCCATTTTTTGCACAGCATATATTGTTCTTTGATCACAGTAAACAGATTCTACCATGACTTTTCCTTTATGCTTTCTTAAGGCCTGACCGTAGGAAGAGTTTAATACAGTGCAATCCTAATGCTCAACTTCAGAATTAATTAGTCATAGAAAATGGAAATAAAAAGAAAAATTAATTGTTGTAATTTTTCCATGAAGAATTTTAGCCTAGTCATTATTTGATTCATATTCACAGAATACACTTTCCAGAGAACATAATTATGTGATACACCCCCTTATCATGAGAGTAAAAAATTATATTGTTGATTCATGATCCTAAGGAAATTTTTTGTTGCAAAGATTGGACTGTGCACTACTGTGATGCACAGAGAGAACAGTAAGTAAAACATGTTTATTTTGTTTTTCTTATCAGTTGTGAAATTTATTGAGAGCTTTGGTATTTGAAATTCCATATTTGTTGACAGGAGAAGAAAAGCAGGGGCAGTGGCTCTGCATATTTGTTCAAAATGCCCTCCAAATACTCTTTACCCTGTTTTGATGGGCTTTGGCAGTAATTCAATTTACCGATCCATACCCTTCAACCAATTAGTGTCTTTTCTAGCAATAGGTAGATGTTTCAATGTGCATACCAAACTGGGATGGGATCTGACAGCACAGATATTAAGAAAGCGCAAATTCACAGCCATTATCTAAATATAATTCATTCCACATTCCAGTTTTTTGTTATTACACATTTGCCCATAAAACACAAAAAGCTGAAAAAGGTCAAAATACTTATTCTTTGTCCTCCTCAGGATAAGAGATACAAGTCTATTTGTACCCTGGATGGTCTGGCAAAACAAGTGACCCACATACTAGGATCTGGCACATTTATCCCTTGCAGCAGCAGATTTCAAGTTCGTCAAAAGCTCTTGGCTTCAATTTCACTGCTTTTAGGAGATCATTTATAGTTTATAGACTTCAGTGCAATGCTGCATGAAAGTATAAGATTACAAAGCTTAATTTAAAAAAATGCAGTTATGTAAGGAGATGGTTAAATTCTGAAAGCTTCACTAATTGCTTAGTCTCGATTAATTAAGAGAGAGCTCTTACTGAATAAAATCTGAGTAAGGATTTGGGGATTTAGGTTCTGAGTGTTTTCTCTCAAACTTCTCTGAATATCTTTTATTCATGTTTGGATACTTAGCGAACATCTGTGTTTGGAGGTTTGTTTTGGTCAAAAGAAGAGGATTTTTTTAAAAGCGCAGTTAAACATAAGTAGTTTAGAGATAAATAACATTCCTGCTTGATTAAAATACTCTTCTATTGCTTCTGTACGTGACTTGGCCCAGGGCTGATTATTATTCTCCCTGCATTACAGAAGTGTGTAGCAGATATTTTATGGCTGCTTAGAACTGGCAAAAAAGGCAAGGGGTGGGGAAGAGAAGACAAACATTTTTTGGTGACTTGGCCCTCGAGGGTTTGTCTGGAGAATGAAAGGAGACTTGGAAGTCCTTTGAAGGGATCCACACACTATGTTCATATGAAGAAGCCCTATGCTGGTTAATTATTTAGTTAGAATTAGAGCCACACTTAAGCCAAGAATAAAAGTAACCCCACTCAAAGGAGCAGAGGCTTTACAAACAGCTATGTATGTTTGGGATGAAACTTGCTTTAAACAGACTGGGAAAAGGGGAATAAGCAAGTGAGTAGATGACCAAGCTCTGCTTAGAGCTAGATATTAGATTTGCCTGTTTTTGAGCTACAAAACAAACCTAATGATTGCTACTTGCCTGACACCCATTTTCAAAGGAAAAAATACTCAGCTTCAACACAAGACAGGAGTCAAGTCAGTCCCACATGGAATTCCGTTGGTTAGTGAAATGACATTAGTATTAGCATGCCAAGTAGGACTTCCGTACTAAGCACACTGTTCTGGGTATTGTTGAAAAAAAAAAAAAAAGGCAAATAATCAGACAGAGGAAATACATGGTCCTTACATATAGTCCAAATAGACATATGAAATTCAGTGGCTGCAGCTGCTACAGATTTCCTGTAAACCCAAGTCAGCTGACATTACTGATTTGAGAAAATGAATAACCAGCTGTGTCTTAGTCCTCTACATCTCAGGAGAGATATATGATCGATTTTGTACTGAGGTGCATAATGGGAATTCAGCCCATCAATCCATGCCGGCACCCATCTCCACCACTGGTGGCCTCAATGTGTTTCTTTCTTTCTCTCTCTGCCACCTGAAGGAACTGGGGCCCACAGCTTTCAGGCTCAACACCAGTGAGCTCAGGCTTTCCCATTGCAAGACTTAAAATGTAAAAATGGAACTTCCGCAAAACACCCTAAAAGCTTGCTGGGTCTGAAATACTGTCACCCATCTGTGCTTTGCTCAGTAGGTTAGGAGTTCAACAAAGTGCAGTTGAGAAGCAGCACAGAGGCGTGAGCTATGCTGTCCTGAGCCCCTATATCCATGTCGTGCAGAACAAGAAGCTGTATAGATGTCTTAATTATCTTGGATTAATGCTATAACTGCTGACTAAAAGGACTCAGGAGTAATGTTACTGCTGCCCTCTCTTCTGTTTTCTTAGAATCACAGAATGATAGTTTGGGGTGGAAGGGACCTTTAAAGGTCATCTGGATCAACTCCCATCCAATGAGCAAGGTCATCTTCACCTAGATTGGGTTGCTCAGAGCCCCATCCATCCAGACCTTGAATGTTTCCAGTGATGGGGCAGCTACCACCTCTCTGGGCAACCTGGGCCAGTGTTTCATCACACTTGGTGTAAAAAATTTCTTCCTTATATGTAGTCTAAATCTACCCTCTTATGATTTAAAGACATTACCTCTTGTCCCTGCTAAAAACTCTTCTCCATCTTTCCTGTAGACCCCCTGAAATTACTGAAAGGTTGCAATTAAGGTGTCCCCAGAGCCTTCTCTTCCCCAGGCTGAACAACCCCATCTCTCTCAGCCTGTCCTCATGGGCGAGGTGCTTTAGCCCTCTCAGTGTTGTTATGACTCTTCTCTAGACCCAGTCCAACAGACCCATGTCTTTCCTGTGCTGAGGGCCCCAATCTTCTTGTGATTGATGCCTAAAATGAAGCTTTTGGAGCATAGTTAGAAATGTCTACAACAGAAACAAAACATTCCTAATTCAAAGTAAGAAAAGTCTTTCTGTTTTAGCATAAAACAGATACTTTTCCCCATACTGTTAGTCCATTTCTTTCAAAATCCATCCTCCTGCTGCTTTGCTTTGATGGTTAAAAATCCTACAAGTCTGCAAGGTTGTGGGAAACCCTGAAAAACCTGGTGTGGGATGATTTTAGGCCACTGTGAGAAGAACAGTGTGGGGACAAAGGCTTCACAATGGTGTATGCCATTGTTTAGGAAGACTGCAATGGATACAGCAGGTATCCTTGGTGTCACTCTCCTACTTGGAAGAAATGAATTTGAGACATTTTGATTATCATATCTTTTCTATTCCTCTGAGTCAGAGCTTCATTTCTAGCCAGAGCATGCAGCTGACTTTCCCATCTGAAATCAATTTATACTCCTAAATGTTAGCTAGTAACCAGTGAGCAAAACCAAATGCTGACATTTTATTTTGGCTGATATTTTCAGGTAGTTCAGAACTCCGTGTAGCAGCACAGATGAAAACAGGATAATTGTTTAATTAAACTTCTCCTATTTAAAAAAATCAAAACAGCAAGCTTAAACATTTGCTATTCACTTCTCTCAAATAGATGGGCAACAGCTGAAGTCAGAGTTTGCTAATTAAAAATTTGCATCTGTTTTTATCCAATTACATAAGTCCTAAAGGATAGAGGGAGACACTCTGCAAATTAAATGCAACTGATCCTCCTTTCTCTGAAATCTGCAGTGCAATGTTGTGGCTTGTTTGTACCTTTCAGTCAAAAATATGTTGGTAATATCTGTCCATAAGGCAACAGGGTTATGAATACGTATTCAAAATTCATACAAAACCAGAGATTGTCGTTAATGAGTCTTTTATACTTGGGCCTTTGGAATAAATCCTGTTAGATTAATTCTTTTCTTCACTGAGCTTTAAAGGGGGTTATTGAGTGAGATCGTAGGTTTCATCTTTATAGCCATTTTCTTATTTAATGCCTGACTATCACTTCCTAGATGCACAGCTGAAGTCATTTCTTCACAGAGAACAGAAAATTTGGGGAAAAATTCTATCCTAACTTCTAAGTATTCAACTATGGTTTTGAGGGCTACAAACCTGGCCAGATTTTTTTTTTTTTTTTCCCCCAAACTTGGAGCTCAACTACATTTGCTTTAGATCTCTTCAGAGCAGGGAAACAAAGCAGCCATTCATGCCCCAGAAAGCCTTTTGTCTGGGTCCCAGGAAGAGACAGGCAGACAAGTAATGGAGGCACAGTTTGGGCTTGCAGAACAGCAATAAACCAGCCAAATTTTAGCAGGAAAACAGAAACCTGCAGAAGAGAAATGGTTGGCACGGGTCTTAACAGTAACTAGTGGAAGCTCCTTACTACTCCCTTCTCCTGCGTCTTCTGTACCCAACTACAGCAGCCAGGGAACCAACAGCTGTAAGGAAGTCACATTTGGCCACCAAAACCCAAACCAGTGTTGTCAGGAGGGGAAAACGAACACAGGAGGTTGTCTTTGGGCCTTTTGCTTTCTGGTGTGGAGGACAGTGCTCACAGCTTTCTCCAGACAGGACTTACTACCACTTCCAGTGAACCGACCATTTATTGGCTGGATCTGTTGCACAGAAAGCGCCTGTGGCACGTTCAGCTGCAGGAGCAGAGAAGAATAAATTGTTTCAGAGGGAGCCTCTGTGGTCTCGGTGGAGGGGCTGATAAACAAATCCTGTTCCATTCAGCAGCTCAGGGTGCAGACAGACTTTGTGCACGCCTCGGGCTACGGGACGCATTGTTAATAATCACTTCAAAGTCCTCGATGGGCATTTAAAGTTGCTCTCTGTTTGCAGCCCTTTTTTTGGTCTTTTGGACACTTTTGAAGTTGTGGCCAGTGGTATGTATGCCACGGCTGCCAGCAACACAAACTGCATGACTGTTGTGTGGCGCTGCCTCCCTGTCTCAGATACTCCAGGCCTCCTGTCTTGGCGTATCAAGTGTGTTTTGTGTGTGCCTGTTTATCAAAATCGAAGAGCCTTGTACTATTTGGTGCGCGTGGGAAGAGCTTTGGCAATTTTTTCTCTAATGTAAGCACAGGATGCTTGTGTAGCACACAACTGATTAACTTTTGGGGGGTGGGGACTGCAATGATGAGTATTTTATTTTGTAGTTACTTACATCATCCTTTTCACTTGGCGAATTATCTTAACAATGGCTTATGCAAAGTCTCAAAGGGAAAGGAGCTATTTGCTCTGTTTATTTGATTAAGAACATTTTAAACCATAGATCATATCAAAAAAATCCTAGGCTCATGTGACAGGGCTCATAGCTGCCTGGAAGCAGGTCACATATATTGCATTACATTGCAAGATCCTTTGTGAAGATCTTTGCAACAGAACTACCAACTTTTACTTTGAATGTTTTAACTCCAAGGCAGTGTGACTGTGGATCAGCTTGTAGCGTATCTTGTGCAAGGAATGTACCAAATAATGGATATATATGGACAACATGAAGAATGTGGAGGATGACATGGAGTATGGGAGATCCCGATCCTCCATTGAAACACAAGCTGCTGCAGATCTTTTTGGTAATAGTGAGGCCAGGGATAGGAGAGGATACTTCATTTGGACTTCTGGCCATGTGTTGTAACATCTCAGCACTGCTCATACCCTGGGCTTTTTTTTTTTTTTTTTTTTTTTTTTCACCTGTGTAAAAACGGATGTGATTTCATGGTCATTTAAAGCTGATATAAATGAGAGCTAGGACCAAAATGTTGCGTCCTTCCTTTGCTTTCCACCCCCACCTATGCACTCCCATTCCTGCCTTTGTTCTACCACAGAAGTTCACAAAGCCACACAATGACTTGGATCAGGAATTGCCATAGCTGAAAACTAACCTGACAGCAAACAAACTAACCTGACAGCAAACAAACAACCAACCAACATGAATCAACCCCAGACTTCAAAAACCCTCACTGATTTTTCAGCTAACTCAGTTTCCTGCTCCAGCTCGGCACCTGACAACAGAAATGCTCAGTGCAGCACAGAGGTGGGGACGGGAAGGTCACTGCCCTTCTTTTACCACCATTACTAATCTTCCAAGTCAATGGACTCTGAATAAGCTCAGCATGTCAAATCTGGGGTGAGGCCATTTCTCCACCTTCCTGCTCCTCTGGCTGACACAAGCTGAGAAAGCACGTGAATTTGCGACACTGACAATAAAACCACCCTGGATTACATTTATCAGTTAAAATCTTCGTTAATCACTTCAGCATAGCTGTTAGCTGGTAAGGTGAACTACATATACTTCCACCACTGTCTTAGATTTTACACTGTTTCAGAAATATATTTTTCCTCATTCTATCATTTAAAGGTTCTTTGATGGACATGGAGGTGTGATATCCTCTGTCCCCAAGCTGGAATGGTTAGCATCTCCTCTCTTTCTATTGCAAAAACTCATGTCTCCTGCAATTGGACATTAGGATATATAAGGATATAATTCAAGAGATTGCATCATTCTGCTCCTTTTTTCTTCCTTAAGCATTCTTGATTACTAGTTTTAATTCATTTCTGTATCTATTCTTGACTCCCTAGTTTCTTTTATACCCTCCTATAGAAGCAGTTGGTAAACTGTATCATTGTTAGCTCAAAACCCTGTAATTTTGTAATCTTCTAGGTTTGTCAAAAGAGCATATATGCTTAAATATAGTACAGAGTCAAACATCCTAGATTTCAGAAGCATGCCCACCATTATGCCATTTATACCAACTGTTGTAGGTCTGATAAAAGAAATGTCCACTGGGAAGATGAAAGCCAGTGTTATGTAATACACAAACATATGCCTCTTCATTTTAGGTCAACATCTTGCAAGATTAGGTAGTCTGATTTCATACCAGCTGCTTCCACTGGTATCTCCTCTCACCTGCAGATGGGGCCAGGAAGGATCTTGGCTGCATTTCAGCCAGATGGTGACTCTCCTTTGCAAAAAACATATGTGCACCAGTGTGCCATGTTCAGCTGCCAGTTCTGGCCTCATAGTAACAGTTTGTTCAGTGGAAATAACGATTTCTAACCTGTAGGAAGTTATAGAGATACCCTGACAGGCTTTTAGGAAGAGAAGACTGAGGAAACATGAGGCAAGACCGGTCATTCTGACTAGTAGGCTGGAACAGTTGGCATTTATTAAAGGAAATGTTTTAAAGGAAAAGTCAGAATCGGGTTATGTTAAACAAAAAAAAAAGCAGCAGAAATAATAGATAAGGGAAAATGGTCTGTGAGAGACTGAGTCTGCTGGATTACACTTGAGTGCACATTTGACAACCTGATGGAATTTTTTTGGTAAACTTTGGGGTGAAATACTCTCATTCTTCCCGGAATTATGAGGTATGATTCAATCAACAATAATAGCATGATAAAAGAAGATACTAAGAAAAGAGTTCTTTTCTTGAGACCAGAAGTTATGCAACACTGAAGAAAATATTTAAGCAAGACAAACATAGTTGTGATGGGAAAAGGTCCTGGAAAGGAAAGTGGGAAGAGTAGGTGAGCCTGAAAACAGGCATTTGGTAAATCAGAGCTGCTACTAGAATTAAATAATTATTAGACTGAGCCCCTAGTCCTGTTTGTATGAAAATAATCAAGTTCAGTCAATGTACAAATGCATAATTATGCCTTACTAATTTTTAGGCACCTCCAAAATCAGAGACAGTGTCTCTGAGTAATGTTGCAAAGAATTTCATATTGTTCATAATGTTGCAAAAGTTTAATTTTTTTCACCTTTTTCTCCCCATAATGTTGTTGCAGGAATGGCATCCTGCATTCTTTAAATGGGACATTAATCTATGCTCAGTTCAATATGAACGTTGCACGCGTGATCAGAATGTGTGTATCTGATCAATCTTTGATTGATTGTTTGACTAGATTTCTTAACAAAATGCAGAAAGGCTAAAAAATACCGTCAGCACTATCTGCTGGTACTTCACGAGGGGGTCAATGGGGCTGGGACGTGTGAGGAGGCAGCTGCTGACTGACATGCAAGTGATGGCAGGGAAGGTGTGCCGGGCAGTGTCAGCAAGACCAGAGGGAAACTGAGTGATGAAACCCAGAAAGACAAGGAAAGGTGATTGGTGATTGCTGTGTAAGCCTAACAGAGAGCTTTATACTGGGGTGGAAAAGTCACAGAAGAAAGTGCAGAGAGTGTCTTTTGTTTTTTTCCCATCCTGCTCATGCAGCATACTACCAGTAGAAGGTATTTCAAAACAGGTTAAATGTTCAGCAGCCTGACCTTAGGAAAGATAAAGAAAGTCCCTTGGGGGACATAAAGAAAGTCTCTTAAAACAAAGATGCCTGGAAAGCGACTTATTCTTAGTACAGGAGTTTGTGAAAAAGAAAACTCCCTGTTCTGTAAACCCCATGTTAACGCAGGGAAGATCACGTGTGATCAAAATGAGCGTTGCAGGAAGAGGACCTACTTCATGCAATCACATCCAAGGAGTGTGTTGTCGCTTCTTTCGATTTAAATTGACCTCAATTAAGCTCGAGAAAACAGTATAATGACAGCTAGACACATGGACAGTATATGCTATGATCAGGCTCAGCTTGCGTTCAGAGAAATGTATGAAAAACGTTGGAAAATAATCAGATTTTCTAAGCACCAGTTTCAGGAAATTCACACGTTAATCACCTCTTGCATCTACAATAGGACAGTGCAGCTGTCTGTGAGAAAAAAAAATAAATTACTAGTCAGGGATTATAAAGGGACCCACCAGACTATTTAGTCAGACCTTTTGTAAAACACAGACCAAATTCTTGCCCAATATCAGGCCTAGTTTCCACTAACTCGTTTAGACAGAAGTTATGCACTTCCCTTAAAAGAGGTGGTCCATGGCTGTAGAAAGCTTGGTCACATCAGTGACTGAGTATTCTGCAGACCCAAGATGAAAATCTGCATTGCATCCAAAAGAGGTTCTTCAGCCTTGTTTTTTTGCTAATTTTCTTATATGTGAGAGAAGAATAAGAAGTCCATATTATAAATTCAACACACTTGCTTTAGAATAAGGAATATTCTTCATTTTTCAGATAATATTTTATCCTTTTGTACTTACACAACACATAACTTTTCAGGAAGAATATCAAATGTGATTTCTCTTTCCCTATCTTTTGCATGCAGTACCCTATCAGTCGCAAGCTATGGCTAAGCGGTTTTGTTGGTATTGTTTGCTCTTTGTTTCAGGTATGAGCATCAATTGAGACCATAAACAGTTCTGTGAGAAATCCTTGTTCAGCTTCAGCTGAAGATGCATAGTTGTGCAGTCTTAGAACATAGCTGTGCCACTAGCTCAAGCACAGGTCAGTGGAAAGATGGTCAACAATTTCAGTAAACCTTTCAACCAGACCTTCCATGGTATGAAATTATAGCTAGGGTGTCATTGCATAACTGTTGTTGGAGGATTTCTGAAGACATTGTAAGATTTGCCGCTAAATCCCACATACATTTGAAGACATAATAAGAAATATACTTTTGCTGAAATAAAGAACCTTCACTGAAGAACTATTGGAACATCTACATTCAGTGATTCATTAAACATAATAAAAGAATACTAAATTAGAGTTCAATTTACATGACTCAGAACTCCAGTTCCAAATACCTACATAACGTGATACCTTGAGCATCCATTCTGTTCTTTTAGAGCTTTTTGAAACTGTTGAGTAAGCCATTATGTAAAGATCTTGCTTTAGTCTTTATATAAGAATCTTAAGTAGTGAAAATGATGTAATACATTTGATAGTTTCAATATCAAATTATGATATTGAATATTTATTAAATGTTTGATCGACATTATGCAGACTTTTGAAACATTTCTAATAGTTTCAGACTATATCAGACTACATCTGTTCTTTATTATATAGCCATAGTCTGTTCTTTATTATATAGTAAAACAGACAGAAAATTGAAAGATTTCCTATGAAATATTGAGACTGTATGGAGAAATCAACCCTACTAAGAAAATGCTCTACGTGCAGTATGATCAAGATAAAATTTTTGGTTGTCTCTGTTTTACCTTAAATTTCCATGATCTGTTTAGGTCCTTTTTTGGAGAGGATTCATCCTCTGAGGGTTATGAATTATTTCACACATGAAAACTACTTTATGTACTTTATGTTACAAACGTCTTGGGGACTGTTAAGTCAGATCATCCAAACAGACCAAAGAAAAATTTATTTTCCAGAAATTAGGTCCACTAAAACATAATTCTTACATAAATATATTTTTATAGAGTAGAGATTAAAAGGGTAGAAGACTTTTTGTGTTAGAAGACATAAAGTTAATAAATAAATCGATCTGTTTTGCTCCCTATGGTTTGGCCTAGATCTCCTCCTTGTGTTCAGAAAAATCTGTCCCTGACTCAGTCCTTACAATCGCAAGTGTATGAAATATTTTTTTTCTTCTTGAGGAATCTGACATTCTTTGCAAAGTAGGACCAAATGGTGCTGATTCACCTGCTTAATGAGGACTGGCAATCTGAAGTGCATTTGAGAATGCCTCAAATGCCATCGTACTTTAGTAATGTATTTTTGGTGCAATCCGAGGTGTGCTTGCCCTGTGTTTTGCTGTGCAATATTGCTAGTACGATGGTAACATGATGTGGTCTAGGTTAGCACTATACTTAGAATTTTTTTGGTTTGTTTTCTGCATTCCCTTGCTTCCTTCCTCAGTGAAGCTATTTCCTTCCAAACAGTGTTTAAATTGGTATAGACTAGCCAGAGCCCAGTCAGGGCTGGTTATCAGCAGGCCTCACAACTGGTACGAGTGTCTCTAGATTTCCTTATCCACCTCCCCAGCAGTTACTGTCATCAAAGCAACTGATCCTAGGACACAGATGAATAGCTGCTCTTAGAATAGAAATCTGCAGCAAGGTCAATGGTGTTCAAAACAATCTGACCGACAGCAGGAAATTCCCTCCAAGATTGCTAAGTCTTGTTTACAAGAGATGTCTTTCTGCAGGATATACCCTACCCAGTGCTGTGCTGGGAATGCCACGTGACATAGCACATTTTCATGGGGAGTCTCAGAAAGCAGATAGGATGAAGTCCTGGCAAAATTCCCACTTCCTTCAGTGCAACAGGGTTTCAAATGAAATGTTTTATTAGAGAAAGGGCACAAATTTTTGGCATCTAAAATCAGTGTTGTCAGGTGGTATCTAGGCTGGCACGTGTGGAAGTAGAAGATAGCATATGGAGGCTCCCATGCTGAGAATGGGTTGTAGATAAATAACTAAGCTACCTTGGAATAATACTTCCCAGAGAAAGCTGAGTGAGGAATTGCGACACTGGAACAGCCACATCCCACTATCAAATACTCTTGTAAGGAATGCTGACAAAGTGCCTAAAGATATGGCACAAACACACTTGGTGAATACTTCTGTCAAAGACCTTCAAGAAACAATTATATTTGGTAATCCCTATTTTACAAATAAAAGAAAGGTGCAAGCCGACAAATGATTTGGCCATTGTGTTTATCCACTATGTCCTAGATATTGGCAATAATTTTCTCAACTGGGAAAAGTAACTGTAGTTAAAGAGGCAGCGAATAAAGTAATTTTTTATACATTCAGTATGTACAATCATACTTTGTCTTTTAAACCAAATCAATAGTTCCGAGTTCCCACAGCTCAAGTGAGTCCCCTATGCATCTCAAATGTCCCCCACAATTTCTCAAAAGCTGTTGAAATGTCTGGCTGAAAGCATTGACACACATACTCTCTCTATAACTATCAACATACACTTTAGCAAGCACTGAGTGTTTGTCACAGCTTCCTCATTGCTTGACTTTTCAAAGTTTTGGCTGCTTGCATCCATCTAATGCAAGTATTAAGACTCTGGACATCAGTGTGACAGAGTGGAGACTAGGTGCCTGAATATCTCAAAGTGATAATGGAACATAATCAAATTCTTCTTTTCCATAACAACCATATGTCCTCGATACTTGGCTTATGTCCTTAGCAAGAGCCTGTAGGAGTTCATCTTGAGAGATACATACTTTGAGGTTCACCAGATCAAGGGGAGAGAAGACCACAGGTAATACATTTTAAAACTGACACTTTTCCATGATCCCTGCTCAAAATGTTCACAGAATCACCACATTCATAAATACATGACTTAGGATTCCCCTCAGATTCTGTTCCTGTTTTCCAGCTCTCTTAAGATCACAATAAATAAATAAATCTTCAAGACAGAAGTGCCCAAGCACCAATACTGGAATGCAAGCTACTTTATGGCAATACCCCAATGTTACCCCAAAAAGCTGTGCCCCTCTTTTTGCACATCTGGCTCAGCAGTGTGGACCTAGAAACTTTATCAAAATCAGCTCAATGGCATTGGCATTCAGGAAGTCTTACTCTACCTTGAACATGGAGACCACTTTTTGTTTGGAATAGCAAGAGACATAAGGTAACATTTATAGGTTGCAGAATGCATCTAACAAAGGTGCCATGAGTTACCAAAGGTCAGCCAGACTTCACCTTTGCTTTCTTGTGTATGATTATGTTGCTATCCAAGGCAGTCTGTTAAATTGTCATGGGGATGAGTAGCACAAATTGAGTGAAAACTAAGGACATGAAAACCTCATGAAAATAATATCTTGTTATTGTTTGTCTGCTCTAAGTGCAAAATATCCATTAGCACCATTATTTACATTTAAATGATCATGATCAGTTCTAAAAAATGGATTACAGAAATATTATGGATTTAAAGTAGTACACATGATATAGCTGAAAAGAAATGACTCATCTTATTGGGTGATATATATTATTAAATGTGTACTTCCAACACATAGATGACTAGTTTACTTCCTCTTATACTGTCAGGTTCTGTCTTCTGCTGACAAATTTGAATGCACTGTTTGTGAGCATTCTTAGACATGTAGGGTATGTTCAGATTTATTTGTGTGATAAGCTTTGTGCTTGTAAGACACTACCCTAAATTCTATATTCAGACTCACACAGCCCAGCCCCTTCTGGAGTCATCAAGAGACAAGCATGTAAAATGAAGTGCAGTTAAAATCACTACTTGCATAATTTAAGTTTACATACTTATTACCATCAATACTTCTTTCATATTGTGAAGATTAAATCTTGTAAGAGCTACTACAGTTTTCCATTAAGATGGTCTTTGGCTGTCATTTCCATCTTCAGAAGGAAAATTCACCTTTATATACACACATTCTCTCTGCTGCCTAAAGTTAATATTCTTTTTTAAACTAATAAGAAATGAATGTGTTAACAAAGGAAGGCTAAATAAACAAACAAATTTCCTTGAACATTTTTATAATTGTTTATGCTATTTCTTGTTTGCACTTCAAGCACAGGTTATGCAGCATTTGCTATTGGTCTAAAGACCTGGGTAACTTGCCTTGCTGACACTGTAACTGGATTGGATGACCTAACCTTCATAAATAAGAATGAATAAGGGTATCACTCAAACAAGGATAGGGTGGAGAGCACTTTGGGGAGTGATATGGACAAGAGGAAAGAAGGAGACCTATTTAAAGACACTGCTTGTCCTCTTTAGCTGAAGAAATATGTTAGGTTACAAATAGAAGCACTAGAATTAAAATTATCTGTTTTCCTTCCTGAGCAGAAAGAGGGGTTTCTTGACATGTTTTACAAGAGAGATTTACTTTTCTCAAATTGTTCATATTTTCCTGCATTGTCACAAGTAAATAGAAGTCTTTTTTTGTGAGTACTGCAACCACTCAGACATAAATACACTGCAAATCTTGATCATAAAGTCCTTAAGAGGACTCGACTCAGGGATTTGTAGTATTTCATCATCCCATAAGTACTCTTTCACCTGTCTGCAAAAGCAAGAGAAAGGAGTCAACTGGAATCAAATGGACGTTGGGTCATACCAACATCAGGCACTGAGACCATCTTTCATCACACATCTGCAGAACTATGCAAACATTCGTGGCATTTTTCATTTCATTTGATCAGCTTCCTCAGTGCTGCATGCCAGATGGAGGGAGAGGGAACCATTTAAAGGGCTCCAGTTATTGTTCTCTCAGACAAAATTTTTTCCTAAGTGCATTACTGCATTAGCCTTTCTCTCATTTTTTGTCACTGTTCATTACAATTACTGTTCCTCACAGTCAGATTAGTGTCTTATGGTTTTGATGGGCTGCTTAGCCATATGCATGTAGCCGCTTTCAGCACCAAGACATTTATCCATAAAGAAGCTTCTAGTACATTTTCTAATTACCAATCCAGTACTGCGTGACAGTCTGTGTTTATGCAATATGGGTAATATTCCATAAGAATTACTTTGTGCAAAATCTTTTGTGGTAAAATATACAGAAAAGAGTAAGGATGGTATTGGGTAGGCCATGTTTAAATTTGATAGTGTAAAGTTTTTCCTATTTGCTAAAAAGTAGGAAAAAAGCTTTTCTTAAAGATTACTGTTAAAGAAGATTATGCTTTGAAAATATTTCAGCATTTAAACAGGTCCTCAGATTCCAAAAAAAAAAAAAAAAAAAAGAGGAAATCAATGAGATTTTTGCCAAGTAATACTTAAGTCTTCAAATTTGGTCCCAGCTAAACAGATCTTATGAAATGGTGATTTTATTTAGGCTTCCTTTAACTACACAAAGGTTACACCATTCCTTACAATTTCCGCCTCTTTTTCAAAGGCAATAACACACATACTGTTATAATAGCAGATCCCTGGGCTTGTTTGCAGCTGGATATAGTTGCAAAAAAATACCAGCTTTTGGTGTTATTTTGAAAGCAAGTTAACTCCAGCGCAGTGCTGTCTAATCTTTTTATTTACATCTAGTATAGCCAGATGAAGAGCATCCCATCTCTCAACACCCTCGTTAAACTCAGACACAGCTTCTATCAGTCAGACCAGCAACTTCATGTTAAAACGCTTAAATATTTTTAGAAAAAGACGGGTTGAAAACTGAAGTCAGCATATATTAGAAAAACAGTAATAGCAAAAAGCTTTGTTGTTGTCAACCAGCAAGCTTAACCACACAGGCGATATAACGAAAACAGATGTGCAGACACTACTGAAGGAAGTGGGGCACCTTTGATCTGCTGCCTTCTGCTGCTCATGCACAAAGGACAGTTGCTTCCATTAATGAGGCTTTTCTAGCTTATTAGGTTCACCGATTTCACGTGCCCAGAGCAGGAGGGAAATTGCACCACTCTCTAAGAAAGCACTTTGATATCTTGTAAATACAGAGCTATAAAGCACTCAGTGTCACTTATGGCCATAAGTGGGATATCTTTGTAAACAGATTGCTTGATGATATTTAAAGAGTGCGAATGGTGAGAAGGACAGAGGTAATGCATTGTTAGATGAGTTGATACTTGCTTATCTGTAAGGAATGGACGCAGGTGAGAAAAGAAAGAAATCATTCTGCAGAATGAGTCAGAATTCTTCAGAATCATCTTTGCGGAAAAATAAAGTCACCAAAGTGAATGTAATTTCTGGCATACTGAGAAATACTTGAACAAATTGGAACAGATGGCTAAATAAACTAATGATGTCTTATTTGCATAAGTCAAGGGGGTCCCATTTACTGCTATTACACGTATCAGTATAGTATATTGCATGTATTTAGCTCACCTATTTATATGATGAGAGCTGTACTGACCACACAGAGTGTCTGACATTCACAGCAGTCCTGATGTGCATACAAATTACATTCTGAAGACAGAGTGCTAATCCTGCTAATTTTAAAGTTCAGAATATTAAAGAGGCTTGCAGAGCTTTAAAGGTCATTCTCTCACAAGAGCTATTTACTGTAGCAGCTGTTAAGAATCTGCGAACGGTCATGCCAAAGACAGGTAAAATAAGATTCGTTCATATCGCTGTTTGTCTAGTTTACTAGCTGCTGCTGAAATACTGGATTATTTAGACTTTATTGCTATTTTACAAGACTTTACAGAAAGTAGTAAATTAGATAGCGAGCTCCTTTTGTTCTCCAGCGAATGTCAATGCTTCATCATTTATGTCAAACTGCCTTGTGTTCATATGTATGCCATTTTGAGCTTCTCTCTTTAATTTCCCTTTTTACCTTTAATTTACAAAACTGTTTGCTGAATACATATGTCTTAGCACAGTATGTTCTGTTTTTTTTTTTTTAACCTGGAGTGACAATTTATTTAACACTGTAGTCATATTTAAAACATGTCACCAGTTCAAACTAAGCTACAAGTGGCAAAGGGCTATATAACTCAGAAACCAGATCCTGATTCACCTGGAAGCTTAGTGTTTTGCAACATAAAGGAATTACATTTTGACTATAAAACCTGATTTTGAGCCCTGCCCTATTTTTTTTTAATGCAAAACTATTTCTCACACCCAGTACAGTGTGGGTGCACTCACTGGCGTCTGAGAAATTCAGTGGTAAACCCGTCTGCTCATGCTGAGTTGGGGGGAAAAACAGAAATCCCACCTTCACTCTTGCCTGCTTTTAGGTCAAGAGACCAGTTTCATTTGCCTGGCCCCACAGGGAGAGGAGAAAGGCCTCTGAAGCCTGCTCGCTGCCAGCTGAGTGCATCCGTGACCGGCTGCGGAGGTTCAACAGCTCTATTGTCTTCTTGTAAGGAGCCACCCTCCCCAAAACACGTGGCTGTGGCTGGCTACATGCCTCCAGCCACTGCCACTGCTGCAATACAGTGCTCATCCTCACCTTGGGCAAAGAGAAAGACGATTTCTAAAGCTGCATAGAGTTTCATGGCTAGTTGTACCATCACCTTTAATTTAAAGAGGCTCCAAAGGAGCAGAGCAGAGCAGAGCAAAGGGTTGAAGTGTGAGTGAGAATAATATTTGAAGCCTTTTTCTATCACACACACAAATACATACATCACATGAAAAATGCTTCCGAATTAATTTGTGTAGCTGCTAGTAAGTACAGGATGGAACTATGGAGAAGCATTAAGAAACTTTCCTCTACCCTCACCTGAGATGGCGAGATCTCTGGGGCATCGCTGTACTCATACCTTGCCCACCTCCACTGGGAGCTGATTGAGCGGGAGGAATTTTTATGGGATGATGTTACTGCATATGCACGTTGCAGGAAGAGCATTAGGAAAGGAGATCCTGCTGTCCTGCATGAACAGCATGGTGTTTGCAAGTAACTTTTCCGGAAAGGGCATTCTTCTGTTTAGGAGGTCAAAACTGCTGGATGTGCAGAATTTTCTTCTTTGCCTGTCCTTGGGTGGCTGCATTTCAAAATTGGAACAAGTCTAATTCCAATCTCTTTCTTGCAACACATGGTACAGTATAAAAGATTTCTCCTATTCATAAAAGAAGTCAGGTTTTCTCACTGCTATGAATCCTCTGCCCTCAAGCAAAACTTCACCTATAGCCCCATCACCGTATGTTGAGATGCATTAGTTAGATGGTGCTCAGCACCTGTTTCAGGCATTGTATGGACACATGGTTGTTGTCTACTCTTGTCTTGAACAATTTTGTACCTAATATTATGAACTGGCCCCTGGCAGAAAACTGAAATGACGGGAATGAAATGGTATGAGGCACTGAAGACAAAGGAAGAACTCGAGTGAATGATCTTAAATAAAGGGGGCAGAGAAGAGTTAAATCCCTGTGGAGATTTCCCCAGGTGGTAGATACTGAAACCTCATGTTTGAAATTACATCTTGCTGTGGTAGCTCCAAAGAAATGAAACCAGATGTGCTCATCATTACCCATCAGGCCACCATGGCAAGCTAATTTTGCCAAATAGCCCAAATATACACAAAGCTGTAATGACCTTTAATTCCTAACAGCTTCAGTAGATCTTATTAAAAGCAGTGGTGGGCTCAGGGATCAGAAACTACTGGTTTCAACTTTCAAATGGGCTGTCTGAGGACGCTAACCCCAGTGACACACAATATAAGATGTCTTATGAGCAAAAGAAGTATTATAAATACTACTAATTAAAATATGGAATAAGAATATGGACTCATGAAAGAAGTAAAACAAGTTTCTTGGCAATCGTTTTTGCTTTTTGCAGTCTTAGAAAAAAATAAAGAGAGGATATTGTTGCTATTTCTGTTCTTAAACTCATAGATCTGATGGGATGATAGTGAGAACAATACAGGAATTCAGATAGTGGGATGCTGGGAAAGGAATTAGGTTTTATGGTCACCCATAAATGCTGCCATGGTAGTTAAGTGCAAGGGTACAAGTTACAAGCTTTTCTATGTAGGCTTGCTAAATTATTTCTGCTTCTCATGGGAGCTGGAAAGATGGAGAAATGCGTACTATCTTTTTATTGATCTTTGAAATCTCATCAAAATACCTATCTTCAACTGGTTCATATTCTGTTGGACTACATTCTTTCCTTAGTGAAGTTACTGTTGCTTTCAAATCAGCAAAATTCCTTGCTCCTTGCAAGACATAAGCTATTTTAATTCTTTGCAATGGAAAAGTATTTCCATTTGAGATCATCTAACTTTATTGCTTCATGTCCAACAGCCTATTACAAAGATACTTACACAGCTTCCCAAAGTAAGTTCAAGGTAACAATATATATTATTCAATCAACATTTCTAATCTAATCTCTCAACTTTTTTTCCATTTTCACTCAGTGTCCACTCTTTCAACTGTTCTGCATCTCTGTCCAGCTGAAGAAAAAATCTCCAGAGGATTGTACCATAGATATACACTGGTCAGCTTCAGTAAGTTTGAAATACCATGGAACATAACCATGCATATGCCTCGCTGCACTTCTGCATTTCTAGCAGGTACAGAAAGAGGTTTCTTTTGCAATGATACAAAGTGAACATATGTAATATTTTATTATGTTAGGTTGCAGGCCAAACCCTTAAAGCCTATAGATGACAACATATGTCCATAAGAAATGGAGCAGATTTTACCAAGTACTTTCAAAGAACAGACTCAAATTGAAAAGTGGCTTCAAGTTCTCTTAGAGCTGCCATGGCTGGGAAATAAGCCAAGGAGTCTGTGTTTCTATAATACTTGTGTTGATGCCAGTGATAAATATTTGTGCAGTCATTTTCCCTCCTGCTTCAAGTATCTGAGTGCTTGCTTGAGGGTCCTAACGCATCGCAGACAATTTTATATTCCAGTGAACAAAAGACTCACAATCAAATTATAGAAGCTATTACCAGAGTATGAAAATTCAAAAACAGATATCTGAATTCTTTAAATAAAAATAAAATATATAGCTTTCTCAAATCATGTGCAAGTTATTGTGTGACATTTTATGGCATTTAGAATGTAGAAGGTTAGAGCCATTGATCAGAATAATCTTTTTGGCCTTAGAAAAGGATCCATGGCTAATCCATGTGAAAAGATGAACTTGCAATCCACCAACAAAAAGCTCTCATAGGACTCTGGACTGACCCCTAAATTAGATCTAAAGGTAAGGGAGAATCATTAAGAGAGAACCTTAAAAATTCTGACTACAGCATTATTTTTGCTTAAGAATTCTTCTTATCTCATTCATTTTGCTCTCTTATAGAAATCCAAAAGGCCAATCAACATGGCAAGAGTCATACATATACCTATATATGCATGCACTGTATATATTAGTCTATACTAGACTGAAAAAATCACATGGAAACATCATCTTTCTTTTTCTTCATTGATACAACTGTGAAAAAAACTAATTCTAGCTAAAAGATTGAATGTCAGGATTTTATCAACAGTATAAATCTCATTAGGTTTCTAAAATGTGTGGTGTGCAGAATAATATGGTCAGCACTTTTGTATTAAAGCGCTGGAATTGTGACCATGTCCATTCAGCACATTCTTACAGCAGAAAAACAAACAAATTCATCAACATAAATGTCCAATTGCAATCCGGTTTCTCTTGGTTCTGCACAATGAGAGATTTTTAGGCAGTACCTTCTCACGTCAGGAAGAAGATTAGAGTTTTTCTTCTTCAGGTGGGTTATATGGATCTCTGTCACTGCATCATTGGTTAAAAGCAGCAGAAGACAAAAATCAATGTTCTGCTTGACTTATGCAACCGTCCTCAAAATTTCTATCCAAGGTTTCTTTGCTCTTTAAAACTGACTAAACTTTTGTTTCAGTCAGATCTCTCTTTCTTGCAGCAAGATTACTCAAAATTTTTTGGTTTGGTTTGTTTGTTCTTGGTTTTGTTTTTGTCTTTTTTTTTCAAATTACTGATTACTTATTAACAACCTAATTGAGAGTAAGGCAAACCTCTCTTTACCAGGCTGCTCAGGAAAGTTCTTTTCATTTGCAATGAAAATCTTTGAGCTTTCTTATCCGTTTAGTACATGGCTGCATTATGTCAGCGCTGCCTGAAGTTCCTCTCTATATAGAGTTCAACAAAATACAGAAATATCTGCTGAGCTACTGATCAGCAGGAACACCACAGCAGATGAATCTCACGTGCTTGAAGCTTTAATTTGCAGGGTGAGCAGAAGGAGGCATGGTAAGAGGTAGTATATCAAGGCAAACGCTCCACACCAGGAAGCTACCTACCTTTCTAAGGGCAAAATAGAAATGTTTGACAAGTGACAGACGCAGAGAGAAAACAAAAGGTTGAGGCCAAGCCTTCTGGGAACATTTCACAGCCATGTCTCTGTCCTCTCAACTCTGAACTCTGCAAAGATGTGCAAATGACATTGCAAAGCACAAATGCAAATAAGAAGAGAAGTTATACGAAAATCATGGCTGGAAGAAAGCTGCTTTCCGCCTAGCTTTTTGAAGGGAAACTTTCTCTTATATATTTCAAGGATTCAACTGCCTTGAAGAATATTAAATTAATGAACAAAGTAAAAACAAACAAAAGCATCTTATACATTTATTATTATATGAAGTATACACCAGACAACACAAGTTTTCCTTTTCCTCAGTCTTAGGGACCAGAGCCACTGTAATACCACCACAACCACCAGGGCAGGCCAGTTGTTCCTTCAGCTCGGGTAGCAGACACTTTGCTACTGTAGGACGGCTGCCAAAATATAGCTTCACCATCAAGTAGCAAGAGTAACATGGCAGCAAGTCTGACAGGATGTTGTAAAATTTGAACATGACCTTCTGAGAATACTGACAGAGACTAAAAGGCTTCTGGAGCATCAAAAGAGAAAAAGAGACAATGTAAAGCTGAGCGTAGTCTTGTGTTGGTTCTGTCTGATCTCTCTGCCAAATTAAGTTGTATTGATACACAATGGAGACCTGAAAATTTGAAATTGAAAGCATGGGATAAAAGCAGAATACAGATTTTCCCTTGTCCCCATACCTTTTCAACAACTGTCTTTCTATCGGGCTAGTTCCCCTAGAGAAATGCGAAACTCTTATTCCTATTTGCCAGAAACTGTAAACCATAAACCACTCTAATTTATATCAGAGTATAATCCAAAAGCTATAGTCATGGATGGGCTCTATGCAATTAACACATACGAGAACATGAAAAATTAAAGATGCAACTAAAATCAAATCACATGAGAGACGGGGTGTGAAGAAGTAGGATGAAGTCACAAAATCTTACCTTGCAATCTCTACGCACATCTGGTCACAACTTTTTTAACATATTACACTGACAAGATCCTTCTCAGAACTTACTACTCAGTTATGCTACACTCACATTTTATTCTGCTGTCCAAGTAACTGACTGGCTAGCTGCTATCCTTTTCTTATTTTGTTTGTTCTTTTTTATATGTTTGATTTACCCCTTGGAAGTAGAATCTGCCTAAACATTCCTCTCCTATTATTTTGATTAGCTCCCTCTGTATAAGATTAACACAGATATGTGCACATTGAGCACCCTCAGACAAACATAACCATAACTCCAAAAATAAACTATACTGCTAATTGACCTTCTCACTGTCTGGAAATACTGATACCAATGAGCAATTTCTAGTACAATGAGATATTTCCTGCACTGGAAGGATTTCGCCCATTTTTTTCTCTCCCTTGTTCCCCCAGAGAGCAGGAGGTGAGCTGAGCAACACAGCTCAGCGGACTGATAAATTCTCTGCCTGTGTTGTCTGAGTGACTGCTGCATATTTTTGGGTACATAATAAATATATTCTGAATTTCTCTCCTCCCACTGAGCTCTGACAGTGATGCTTTTATGGATTACAATCTCTTCAAAATGGGACTTTCTTGGCCTCAGTTGCTTACACGATGCTAATGATGCTGCAACATTTAGTGAATAGTAGTATCAATCAATCAATATGCTCTGATGTTTTTCTTTCACCCCTTTCCCCAAATTTAACTGCATAGCTACATAAATGCAAAATGCAAGTTTAGACAGTTTTTGAAAATCCACTTCAGCCTCTTAATACAAGGGAAGCTGTTCTGACAGCACTAATTCTATTTTCAGAAAAAAACTGAAGGAACTAGCCTTTGGAAATGGTTGAAATTGTTGTAAGTGGAATTCTATCATATAAAATTAGCGAATATATAAACCATTTATTGCCACAGAGATACTATACAGCTGCTTAGATCTGTATTTCTTTTTCATACTCTGTTTATTGCCAACATCTTCCTTAAAAGACGTATTCATCTAGTTCCTAATGTGTAGCCTACAATATAACTGGACTCCCTCCTGTGTCTGCTGCAATAGTAGCTTTCCCTCAGAGTAATATATATTCTCTATATGGCAATTAGGTTTAGGCATGATTGTAAATGCAAAGTTCAGGAGGTCACCATTAATATTATCTTACGTCCTTATTTCCTGTTGTCTTCATAGCTTAACATGTTTACTCTTAAATTAGAACGTGATTAGCAAATCATATAGCTCATTTTTTACTGAAAATAGCAGCTTGGAGAAATGTTTCCTATCATCTGGGCCTGACCTTCCCACAGGCTGCATATCCTGGAACAGCACATTGTAATAAGAGAAATCAACGATTTTGGATGAAGGCCAAACACTAATTTCATTTCTCTGGCTCTCCCTCTCCTTTCCAGCTCTTCTCCCCATCTCCCCAGTAACTCTCATATATGTGAGTTGGAGTTAAGAAGTTGCAGTTGGTAAACAAAACAAAGGCAAAACTGCTAAGAAGTTAATGAAAACATCAGTAAGTCATAGCATCTGGATCTCATCATCCACCTCTGACGTAAGGAAGATGTCCAGATGTTAGCAGAACTGCAGCAGTTGAAATATTTTGCGAGCAAGGCTCCTTCCAAACAATCAGATGCAAAGCAGTTCAGCATTTTCAGCAGTTTTTAGGAATGTTTCAAATATATAATGGTCTTTCAGATGTGCGAAAGAGTATACAGTCCAGGGAGCTGGGTCTGGGAATCGGGAGCCCCCGCTTTTGGGAAATGCACATGAATGTTCAAAGAGCACAAGAATATGAGGCCTCCCGGCTGCCTGTCATAAGAGGAGACTTCTAACAAGGAGACAATGCTCATCTTGTGGTCTCCAGCATTTAAAACTAGAGTTTAACAGTATCTACGGTGATGAATTATGAAACTGGGCCCAGGGAGAGCAGACTGTAATTTTCATCCTTCCCACTCATTTTTAATCCCCGTCTGACAACCTGTACCACATACAAGCCTCGCATGCTGAAAAGGATAAATGATGAGGCTGGTTTCCTAACAGGTGGCTGCCAGGTGTATTGTTTTGTTCCTTCCCCTCATCTCCAAGCTGCCTGATGGAGCAGTGATGTTTTTCCCGTCCGGGTGCTTGTTCTCCATTTGTGGAGTGAACACGATTGCTCAGTTCCTCTCAGACATGCTTTGTGGCTGCTCCGGGTGCTCTCTCTCTCTCCCTCCTTGACCCATGCTCACAGAGAATCAGTTTGGAGTCCCCAAGAAAAGAAGCAAAAGCTATTTCTAAAAGTTCTTAATTGCTGAAGTGCCCTGGGACTGAATTGCCACATCCCTAAAATCTCAGGCAGAGGACAGGGCATGGGATTGCTGGCTGTTTGCTGCAGTCCTAGAATCGTCTACGATTCTGGAAAACCAGCATGCTGAAAAAAGGGTGTATTTCCATAATCCTCTCCAGCTGTTGTAACTTGAATGCATGAGCAACCACTTCCATAATATGCTTAGCATACTGTACGCTTCTTATTGTAAACTTGGGCAAAATAGTGCCATTGTTGTAGCCTGATTACAGAAATGATGGTGTGGAGCTCCATGAAATAAACGTTTTAAAATTTCACTCATGGAGGAAAATGTGAAAGTCATAAATAAAACTTTCCAATTGTCCCACCCCCCAACTCTGTAATTTAGCTCTGCTTCATGAAAATATCCATTACAAATACCCAAGGTGACAGAGTATGTGCACTTTCTTTTCCCTGTGAGTGCTCCAACCTCTACTGATATCAGACTTCAAATTAGAAGCACGAGAGTGTTGGAAAAAAGACATTCCAGCAGCTGCAAATAAACAACACCAGAATCTTGCTATGGGCAGGTACAACTTTCTGGCACTTATCTACGTTTTCATATGGAGAGTGAGAAATTAAAAAATAGAACATGGAATAAAGAACCTAGCAATGCATTTAATTCCAAATGCCATTTTGAATGAGAATTTTGACTGAAGGACTTCGCCTTAAAATAATTCCATTCATTTCCACAATAAAAGTACCAGTGCTAAAAATGTCACATAATACTTTCTATATCTTATTGTAAATTTAGGGTGGCAATATTTTTGAAAAATAGACAGAACATGCTCTGTATGAAATGTAGTATTTCTGATTGCATTTGATGTCTGAATTTGAAAGATGTGAAGAATTATAAATCACATGATTGAAACTGATATTTTCTCCCCAGATTGCTTGTGTACTCATTACATGGATAACAACAAAGATCTTGAACACTTTCAGAGGTAGAAAACTTTAAGTTGATAAAGATATTTAACCATTCCACCCAAATAAATTATTAATATGTTTTGCACTGGATATGCTATACCTTCTATATTATACAAATAGCTTCTATTGTTATCAGACAGTTATTGTTCACTGTTTTCCTATTTCTTTTCCATAAATTACAGTCTATGTACATTTCAAATCAATACCTGATCATTCTCTACCTCATGTCAAGTGGCTACTTTTAATATTTACATAATAGTCTGAATAAAGCACCAAACCTATAGAAGGCTGTCTCCAGGACGGTGGTCAGTAATTTCCTAAAAATGCTGATGTAGCTGCACAGTGATATATCTATCTATCTATATATCTAAAGCTATATATCAAGTGGTCTCAGGTTCTGCAACATATCCACTTTCTAAAACCTTATTTCACCTACACACACTGTAAATCTTTCTCCTATCTCAGAAGAAAGCAAGCACTTAAAGCAGTAATTTTTTTTCTGCATGAGTATAAATTTTAGGGACAGGTGAATCTAATGCAAAACACTTTCCCTTAACCTGGGGCTTTTAAAAGTTTCCCAAGGGTGAAAATTCCTTTATTTCCTTTAATTCCTATAGATAACTAGATTTGTGCCTGGAAGTATAAGCAATAGCTGGGAATTGTTTAAGAATTAATAAATCTTATACTCACAGATTTTGCAATCCATAAAGAGGCACAGTTTAGTGCCTCCCCAGAGTTAAGGGGAAAGTAAAAGAGAAAACAGCAATTATAAACCCAATGGGAATATAGGGATGCTGATAATGGAGAACAAAGTAGCCAATAACAAGAGCAGATAGTGTGTTGCCAATGCTCCCAGTATTCCTAGAGGAGTCATGCAAAGATTGATATGGCCAGTAGTAGAAAAGCTTAAATAGGAATATAATTCTAGATAATCATCATAAATTAAAAAATAAAAGGTCTACTCAAAATGGCCTGCAAAGAAACTCTTCATAAGTAGGTTTAAAATTAACCCAGCCTTTCTTAAAAACATGAAAACTAGATGAAAGCTGAGTGATAGTTTTCTGAAATTAAGCTAAGTGGAAAAGAAAATGTTTGAGGGAATTACTTTTTTGCAGTCTCAGAGTTCTCTCTGTGGCTACATCTTTAGCAATAATTTACAAGGACATATAGAATCTTTCCAGATGATTCAAACTCTAGCGAGGTAGGCATAATGAGAACTGTTCTATAACAGATCTTTGCAAATGAGTAATTTTTCGTTTCTTTGGCAATTAACAGAAAACAAAACCAACAAAAACAAGGGTGGCAAAAGCTCACTTTGTTTTTAGTGAGCCAAGACATACAAAATTAATTGAATTCTGGGGTAAATTAAATATTGTGACATTTTAGTGAGCTTTCATTAATAAAAAAATTGACATAATTGAAAATGATAAATGATAATTAGGTAAATGGGTAATAAAATTTCAAATTGGAAAGTTGAAGGTTTATTTTTAAAATACCAAATAAGTAATGTTTTTTCCCAAACTTTCTATGACTAAGCCACTGCAGGAAAACTAGTAGTAATTCACCAAATCTAAACTACGTACACATCCTTATTTTTGGTATATAATACCAGATACTGAATAAGACAATTTAGCTTTTTCATCTTAAAACAAAAAAAAAAAATTGAAAAAAGAGGCATATGAGTAGTTAGTTGTACTCAGTGTCTGACCATGTTTTCTGAAAAATGCTGGAGAAAATAAGAAAGCCAGGATCTTTTAGCCATGTCATATAGTGGACATAGTAGGTCTCACTACAATGCAGACAAATTCCACACTGGGTCAATCTACAGTCTATCATGCAGATAATTCAGCCAACAGTAGAGGCACTAGAACAAATATGTCTACAATATCTTCAGGATATGTATGCCTCAGAGCCAAGAACCATGCTTGCATGCTCTGGGGGAGCTCACTCTGCTTCTGCCTTTCTTGTGCATAAAATCCTGGTCTCAGTTGGGAGGTTTGTCCACTGAAGAAGCCAGGATGTGCTTCTTTCCCAGCTGAGCATGTGGCCTGACATCAGTAACAGGAACAAAGAGGGAATTCCCAAGGACATGTTCCTATTTCTCATTAATGTAGTAACAGGAAAAGTTACAATGTTCTTATTGCCCATTTATGGAATCTGGCAACTTGAGTCTCATTCTCTCCTCTTATTCTTTGCCATTCATTCCATTGCCCCAGATTGTATCCCATCTCTACTGGGCTTTTTTGATGTCCCAGCAATTGAAAATGCTTCCATTGTGTTTAGTGATTTACTCAGTGGTTTACTTTCCACATTTTAAGATCACCAGACATGACTATAAACATGTGTCTAGATTTTCTTTGCCTGTGTAAACTCAGAAAGAGCAGATACCAAATGGAAAACCATGAGTTGTGCTGCCATCAGAAGTAGATTGACCATGGTGTGACTACACTGAACTGCAACTCACTGCTCCTCAGGACAGGAACCGTATACATATATACTGTATTTATACAATATGCTGTATTTATATGATAATAATATACCATAATATGGCATAACATGGTAGATATTATACTACATCTGTACAAGCGTGCTTGGCCTCAGCTGGCTGGACCACAGGCCGTTCTGCCATCTGATGAGGTGGCACATGGAGCAATTCAGCCCTGGTTTTAGGGGTCTAAAGTGATGAGAGGGTGCAGCTCTGTGGTGCTCCATCATGGCCAGGGTAGGATGGCACGCACTGGTGACCTGAGAGCACAGTCCATATTCTTTTGCATCTCTTTACCTCTCCTGCTCAAAATCATAGTGTCCTTAGCTACAATATTTTCGTTCCATGCAATTTTAATAGCATTTTAAATACTTTTGATACTTTTTGTCCAAGACTACCACTGCTTTTCTTTTGTGTCATTAAGACTATATGATCTAATGGAAAATGCATTTTCTACGATATTTTCCCAGGGTACTTATAGGAGGTAGATAGTATTGCCTGTTTGATGATCATCTCAGATTATCCTGCATAACTTGCTATTTCTCTGTGCAGGCTAGCACATTTTTTTAAAGGTAAAACAGGTAAAACATTTTTTTTTATTATTTTTTCTTTAATATGCTGCAGAGAACGCATATTTCACATTTTCTTCTTACTTTTGCAAATATCGTGTGCTTTTTTAAAGGTGTGTCCTGATAACACAAATTGCTGATCTAAGTGGATTTCTTATTTCAGTGTCATGACCCTTTTTTAGGCAGTCAGCAGTTTAAACTGCTGATATTCCGGAGAACAAACAGAACAGCAACACAACTTGTTGCTGTTTTGTTTCTCTTCCTGAATCCCTGTTATTCAAGACGTACTTTCAGGAATACACCCTGATATCTCTACTCCATATTCCACTGTTTATTGGCAGTTTAACCTGATCATTTTCTGACTTAATGACTGATAGTAACCCAAATATTCTAGTGGACTGACAAGCCTACATCACCAGCACAGCCTGGAAAATGGAACTGTCACTGCTTTTAAGGGTCCTCAAACATCTAAGCCTTGTATTGATAAAAACTGTGACGGCTCATAACCATCTGCCAAGTAGAATAAAAACATGCCGACCCTTATCAGCGCAGCTAAAGAGGCTAAAGAGTTCACGTTCACTCCTCATTTCTCGGAATGTGTCAGGGTCTCAAGAAATATAATTAGCAGTTGTCTATCCCCCAAGCATTTGACAATCATATGCAAGGTTAAATATATACGTTTATCAAGGCCTTTTCGTATCCTGATAAAACCTGCATATTTTCATATGTAGGTCACATGCAGAAGGCATAAATTAAATGCAATCATATGCTTTCCTATGTGAACTGATGAGAGGACAACAGTTTTATAGAAGGCAGTTGGTAGTAGCTGTCTGACGTGGACACAGGCCAGGGGTACTTGGAGCCTGTTGATGCAAATGCCATTCTGAACTTAACTGTAAATGAAAAAGCTTGCTTCAAAGCATTCACATAAACATCTCTAGCAGGTGGAATGGAAACAAATGCCAGAGTAAACAAGTGTCCAGCTGACCAGGCAACACGCAGATTAAACAAAAGCTGACTTGGCCCCACCAGCTTCCCTTTTATAGATCTGTAATGTCCTTGCCTTTTTACTCAAAATTTTTTCCCTCTCAGTGCTCCTTTCAGTGGAGTTTCAGCAATGGCCCAAACACCAGGACCCATATTCTGGCTGCTCCTCCATGCCCTGAAGTCTTTAAGCTTCCAAGAAAGTCCAGTTTTCTAACAAACCTTGGAAAATTGAAAAGGACTATCCGCCCAGTTCCATTTGCCACAGGAGAGTTTTACGTCCCTCACTTTCACAGCACTGCCATGTTTGTGACTAACTGCTGAGCACTAGAGTAACTCTAGCTTTCCCATCTCCTGTGACCTTAGGGCTTTACTGTAAAACAGTGGTAAAGCTGAGGTCCTCTGCCCGGGAAACTCACTGTTCTTTACCACCTATGGGAACAGGCACAGAATTCATCCAGCCACTAACACAGTAGGCAGAACAAGGTTTTTATGAGCTACTCTAATTTAAAGCAGGTTTCTGTCCCTGTGTTTCTTTTGGGCCATGGTCACTCACTGCCTGATTACCTGATGTAATCAGTTTTGGAATCAGCACGCCATCCCCAATGTCTGTTATGCACTTAGCTGCTCTTTTTTCTCCAAAACACGAGTGCGGGAGAGTGATGTAAAAGTTCAGTTTACATTAGTGAGCCGTACCGTCTGCCTCTTGGTCATCTCATCCTTGATCTTATCGTTAGTCACATTTCTCCTCCCTCCTTCCCTCTTTCTTCCCCCCCCAGGATAGCCGCCCCCACTGTAAGTATACAAACAAACCCCAAGTGATCCCTCTGGCAGGTCACACCCATTCTACATTTCTGTTCTACCTCTAAATGCCGCAATAACAGAAGTAACAGCCCCAGCAGGGTGAATGAGAAACATTCAGTCTAACAGACAGACAATAACAGAAGAGGAAAACGAAGCGAGTTAAATTATCTCCTCCTCCAATCCTCTATTATGGTATGCCCTGCGTTTTTTTGAGTCTTTGCAAGTAAAAATAAAAATGTGAACTGCAAGCATATAGTTGGTTGGTAATTTATATCTCAGAAGCCTAGCTCTGGCATACCTGACACTCACTTGGAGCTCACAGCACTGAAATCCTTGCCAAAGGAAATACCAGTAATCGCTCAGTGCACAGCCCAGATACTCCAACTGACACACTCCTTGGCTGCAAAACACCCCGTAACGCAACTCACTGAAGCACATCACAGCAGCAAAGCACGGGGTCTGACCTAACAGCAAAATAAAATGCTTCAGCACTCCTCAGTCTGAGGAGTTCGCACTGTAATACCAGACCAAAACCCCTGGCTCCTTTTCTCATCACTGATGTTTATCTCATCTCGTTAGAGGCGCACAGACAGTCCCACCGTAGGCACAGCACTGAAGTAACACAACACAGGAACAAAAAGCTTGAGAAATACTTAGAGGCGACATCGACACATGATGCAAATGATGCTGCTAATTACCATTATTAAGGTCCCTTACAAATCTCACAATACGCTCCTTCTCACCTGCCAGTCGTCTGTCTCTCGTGTTTTTCCAGATAACATCCAAGGCTCTAGCGGTGGAGTCCCTGATGTGATCACTGAATGATCTTCTCAGAGGGGCTTTCACTGGGTGATGCATAATGCAGATCGATCACACATCCAGAGTCAAACGGCTGCCGCCCAGCCCCAGGAAAAAGGGCATTCTTTGCCCGGGGATCTGTCTGAATTTCTCCTCTCCAGGCAGGCAGGTTGTTACTTTATATAATTTGTCGTCAGCCTTGTGGAGCTTTTCCTTGAAGAGTCAGGCATTGCAGTTCTCACTGCGGATGCAGGAAAGCTCAGACTGCAGCCAGCCTACTGGAAAGCTGCCAAAATCTTACATCTGGAACAGTTTACAAATGAGCTAACGATACAGCCATTTAGATTTGGGGCTTTATTTGTGGATATCTATAGGATTCTAGCTTCCTGTTTAATCAAATAACTTACCGGGCACATACTTGCATGCTCATTTATTAGGATAATATTTCCCTGCTTAACTGTTATTTCAGGTAATCTTTCATGTTTTGACATGAAAAAGGTAAGAAACAGAAAAGAGATAAAGTAATTTTCAGTATTTGCAGTTCAGGTCTTATATTTCATTAGCACATTTTTTCTTGCCTATCACCCTATCTGTGGCACAGAATAGGGCCCGATTCTGAGCTCCCTATGTGTAGTACTTTACGCCAATGCAGTCACGAAATACAAAAATGAAAGAAAAAGAGGAGAGGGGAAAAAGGAGAGGGAATGGTGCCTCTACATCTTTGTTGAATGAAAAGATAAGGTCCCATATGTAAAAAGTTTATGCAAGTAACTGAGATTAATAGTCACAGTAAATGAAGCCATTTCAACCTTGCATTTTTTGACCTTTTAAATTGATTATTGTGTCCTGTGGCTTCCCTGAGGGAGGGAGGAATAATGGGGTAGCTGAAACTCTCTTTCCCCTTCCTAATATTATGTATGGTAATGTGTGAAAAGGTGAGAGATCCCAGCCTAAAAACCTAATGCCCTTTCTTATCAGGGAAAGAGAGAACAGTTGAATAAAGTTATCTTCATGTAAATTCAAGGTGGAGTCCTTCATTTTTACAGCAACGGCTATTAGATACCATTACTTTCTTGAAAAGTATTGTGTTATCATTAAAACTGATTGATTAATTTCTTACAATGTTGGCACACAGAGATCAAATGACAGAACTGCAAGTTTCAGCCTGTGGATTTCAACTCGCTTTGAATTCCTTCCTAAGAACAAAACAGTTTTTATTTTCATTCTATACTAGATAATTTATTTCACACTTCTTTATTTGTTTTAACTTTTTTTTTTCAGTGTCTCCTCCATTTCCTTCATTTTCTCGAGTCTTCATTTCCTATAAGACAAATCGAGATCTCATTCCGACACCGAAAAAAAAATTTATGGGATTTGCAATAATCTAACTGAGAGACGGATTGGCTCACCACCTATCTAATGCAGATCATAAGTTCTTCCCATCAAGGCCTTTGTCTTTTATCTTTATAGAGCATCTGCAAACACTAATGTCCTGTGTACATCTTTGAAGAAAACCAACAGCAATGAGACATTTCTTGAGTTTGCAATTGCTTTCCTCATCACACCCCTCCTACGTTTTGAGGCCGGATGGAGAAATAAGCAGCCAACCCTCTAGAGAAATTCAGTATGATTACACACTTTTGAAATGCATGTTTTGGGTTTTTTTTTTTAATTATTATTATTCTGGCAAAATTTCCTTGTAGAGCAAGTGACAATGTTTACATAGACAAAAGCAGACATGATGACTAGAGCATAATCTATTTTGAAACACGTACACCCTATTCAGGTGACATCTGCTGTTGTCTCTGTTAATGACCAGCTCAGAAGAGCACACGCTCATTTTTAAATGAGGAGGCAGCAACCAATATCTGGAGTTGTTCAGCCTAGGGAAGAGAAGGCTCCAGAGAGGTATAGTGGCCTTCCAGTGCGTGAAGGGGGCCTACAGGAGAGAGGGAGAGGAACTCTATCAGGGAGTGTAGCAAAAGAACTAGGAGTAATGGTTTTATACTGAAAGAGGGGACATTTAGATTACATATTAGGAAGAACTTCTTTACTCTGAGGATGGTGAGACACTGGAACAGGTTAATCAGAGAAGCTGTGGGTGTCCCATCCCTGGAGGGGTTCAAGGCCAGGCTGGATGGAGCTTTGAGCAACCTGCACTAGTGGCAGGTATCCCTGCCCCTGGCAGAAGGGTTGGAACCAGATGATTTTTAAGGTCCCTTCCAACACAAACCATACCATGATTCTACGATCTGTCTGAATCACACGCCTGTGGTTACTTTCAGATTGTTGGTATCAGAAAGCTTTCTCCAACACTCTGCTAAACTTGTGCTCACAGAATGAACTAGAGAGGATGCCACTGGTACCAGGTAAACATGTACAGACTCAGCTGGTGAATCTCAGATGTTGGTCAACATGAACGTATTACATCAATTTCTGTTAAGCCAAACAGTTAAACTGGAACACTGGGAATGGCATTAAAGGAAAAAGGTTTTAATGCTGAAATTTACGAACTGGCAAAGAAAATGTTTTCAAAGAAAATGGCAAAATGTTTTGCTGCTCTACTTGAAAATGTACTGGAGAATTTCCTGAAAACAAATACCTTCCTTTAGGTAGGAAATTACCTATGTACCCTTCTGTGTGTTACATCTGTAATTCAGTTAGCTCTATACAGGTACTATAGCAAAATGCATGCAAAAATAAATGAGGTCCTAACCCTCCAACCAGTATCTAAGTAAAATTTATGATGCAGCTCTATCTCTTGTCTTTACTGTGTCTGGAAACTTAGGGAAGTCCACCAGCAGGCTCAGGTTTCATATCTGAATAGCACTTATGGTGGTCACAGTCACACAGTAGACAATACTCCAACTATCTCCCAGAATTATTTGACTGTATTCAGTATTTCCTGTCCAAAGGCTGAGATGAGAAAAAGCCCAAAGAAATGGTTATGGTCAGAAGGTAAACTGGCTGGGTCAACAAAGAAATGTGCCGGACTAAAAATAATAGAGGAATCTGAAGGAGAGGGGCCTGCTGCTGACAAGCGAGGAATGCAGCAGGCAGTGTTCGGGCAGAAAGGTGAGAGTACACCCTCAGGAAAGAGGCGGCCACGCACACGTGTGGAGCAGCACGCATGCCCAGGGAAAGGCCTGTACGGAATTCCAGAGGCAAATATTTATAGGGCCCAGATCCCTACCTACCCGCCCAGCCTGCTGGGAGCCGGGCTGAGCCCTGTCCTCCCTACGCTCCCACCAACCACCACAGGCCCCACCATCGCTGCTCCCAGGACGGCATCTTCCTTCCCCTTCCCCAGAGCTAGCCTGCCTCCAGGCTGCGACTGCCGACTTCACCCGCTTCTCCTTTCAGAAATATTTTTAGAAATGTCTTGTTAACAACAAGCAAAGCTGTGCCTCTCCAACTGGCCTCTCGAGGCTGGATGTCCTTACATGTAAAGTGCTGCTCATCGTTCTTAAACACATCGTTCTGAACCCAGCCAAGGGCAGAAGGCAGATGCTAATTCCTTATAACCTTACCGCTCCTCAGCATTTCAAGCTGAAGGATCTAAGCTTGCCAAACATATCTGTTTTCTGTCCTCTAGTGGGTCTGTCCATACTTCAGTCTGCAAAGATAACATGAAAGATCCTTTTTCCTCTTTAAGGCAAAGACCAGAGAGAATGCGTCAGGTACTAGGATGGACGGGAATGGTGATCTCATTTTTAGTTCTGGCAACATCCAGCTCCTAGGAAGTAAACAGTTATGCAAGCCTCACTCTCTTCAGGCTTGCTCAAAAGGCATCAACTTCCCTTCTGAGTGTTTATGAATGTGCAAATTCTTATGTTTATCTCTGGTTCATCTATGTGATTCTGGCCCCCTGAGTTTGGAAGGATGCATGCATCCAAAATATGCATAGCCAGGCAGAGACACATCGTTTTTAAAATGTGCTGCTAGATTGACTTCCGTCCAGGCTGCGACAAAGAGCATGGCCATAATATTCAGACCATCTTCTCTGGGTGGTCTACGCAGCTTGCCTGGTCTGATGCATGCAGCCAGCTTTCCCCTTGTTACAGAAACAGAACGGTAATGCCATAACTCTACAGAAGTATCACAAAAGAAAAGAGTGATTCAGAATGAAAATTTTAGGTCTTAATAAAAATTGCCTGCTGGGCACATAGCATGTATCATTGTTTTGTCTCTCAGCAGATGTCTCCAGATGCTATCTAGGAGACCAGACTGGCAAAAGAGCCCTCTGAATTTTGACTTTGACATGTGTTGCCTTCCAAAAGAAAATCTGGTACTGCAACATCTGCAGTATTTGAGAGATTCGATACACATCAGATCTGTAGACAAGAAGCAGCCTCCAGTCAGAGCAGACCATAAAGATTTAGAGAAATTCCTATAATTTAGAGAAATTCTATGGTTTCAATAGAAGCTTGACAAATCCCAACAAAATTATTGATATGACAAATCCACATCTTTATTTAATTTGATTTGATTTTTTAAAAAAAACCTCTGTTCATCAATCAGATAAGAGAAAAATATCAAGAGGGACACTTTAATCAAAAAATCCTTCCGTGACAAGGTTTGCCTTTTTGTTCGAAGTTGAGGATAAAAAATTCAGAAGGACACTATTTTTCTAATTTCTTGCTCTAGGAGTGAAAGTCAGCATGCTATGGAAGCCCAGACATCCAGACTCAGAAGGCAGGCAGGGTAGAAAGTGTAGAACAGGTTGGGAGTCTTCCAACCTGTTTCCATACGGTCTAAACCCACTGTATTTTGCTTTCAGAAAAGTGCCCTGTGACACATGTCAACACCCTGTAGAAGTTTTGAACAGCCTAGGAGCTGAATGGATTCAGTCTGGAGAAGAGATGGCAGACCAGGTAACAAACAGACAAAGTTTTTTGAGTTTCCTCCATGGATGGGAAGAGTGCACTGCCTGCTGCCCCTGCACTGCTTCCCCATGGTAGAATAGGTGTGGGGAAGCCCCAAAGACAAGCCTCCCCTCTCCAGGTGACAGCCATTGCCTCTCTGCAAAAGCTTCCAAGGGCAAGCTTTATGCCCTCATGCTGTGTCCCTGACCTGTATTTTTTAACAAGCTATTTTAAGTAGTTGGAAAGAAAATGGTCAAAATCCACTTTCCCTACCAGCTGAACCTGATGCAGGCCACAACAACTGTTGTTGCTTTCATGGGCTTTTCAATGCCTAAACATTAAGACTTCTTTGGGTGAAACACTGAGAGGATCTTGTAAAAATATCGACCTTAATTGCTTTTTGTTGTGCGATAAATACATACTGAGGAGTTTATGTACACCGACTAGTCTTCTAATATACATTTATGAGTTTCAAATTGAACACGATCCCAAATAAATGCTAACAATACTTCGCAAAATTCATGGTGTGATTATGGCCCTGCTTTGCAAATAGCCTCATAGCTTAATTAGAGTTCTCTGCACTTCAAAGTGTAAACTTATCTGGCTGTTTGTGAACTGCTGTTTCGCTATCAGTGTGTGCTACACAAATAATCAATAAACCAACATGGAAAAGCAGAAAACATTTCTAATCACAGCTATAAATGCAAAATAATAAGTAGTAACATGAAAGAAGATATATTTCCAGTTTCAATCATACATTGTTCCATATAAGCCTGTTTTTTAATGTAACTGATCCTTAACACTATTAGAAAACCCAGTCTTGCCCCTGCTGCTGTTTCCTGAAATCCTGCATATTAATGAAAAAAAATGATATATTAGTGAACACTGGTGCCATAGTTTAATATTCTAATGAGAAAGGAAGTGTTAATGCTTCATTCTGTTTAGCCATATGTGACGCACCTGCCTAGAGAAGTTTATGGGAGTATTAATCTATAGGGGTGTCCAAACACTTCCAAATACCAAACCTGAGCTGTAGAACTTTCTCAGTTATACCTCTTTCATACAGAATAGTTGATGGCAATAGGCTGTGAACTGTGATTAGTTTTTACCATTAGTCATCTGTTATGCTTTACCTTAGCAAAGTAGTATTAAACATCATTGTTTCTTCTTCCTTCACAGTGACCTGACATGCAAGCAACCCCGTACTGAGATATTTTTTTGTCAGCTGAGTAATACATCACACCTTGAGTGGTCCCATTAGTGGGATTAGGGCAGGATGAATAAAATTTCACAGAATAAGATACATTGCCTGAAGTATTTCTTTCTTTCCAATGGAAATGCAAATGTGACTCGGTGCAAAACTGCAATAATAGAAAATTGCAGATCCAGCCAAAAAATAAAAGCTACCAAACAACCCAACACTTCCTGAACAATTTCCTATCATTATTCCCTATTCAAACTCTGTCTTTATAATCGTATTTCATAATTAACAATTTTCCTTATATGCCTTTTGTTTTCTCTCTCCCCCGCTCTCACTTTCTTCTATTCCTGTCTACCTTGTCATACTAAGATGGGAAGTTCCTCGGGTTAAAGGTATTGCTCCTAAGACATCTTTCATACAAAATGGCACAATGTAAATAAAATGTTAAAGCAATGGAGTCTTTGAGCTTGTCTTCAAACACCAACATTGCCATTGATTGTGAATAAAACTAATTTTCTTGTAAACATGAGTTTAAAATAATCTAGGGGTGGCTGACTGGTGTCTGTGTACCAGTGAGGAGAATGGGAACATGGGGAGTGTGACAGGAGCTGGACTCATCTAAGTCAGGGGGTGAGCCAGGAGATAATTCAGAGTACAGACTGCGATCGTTCTGAACAGGGAGATCAAAGAGCAACAAGAAATTTTAAACCAAAGAAAAAGTCTCAGTGCTTGCAGGCTAAAATGGAAAAAGCTCATTCCTGAGAAGATTTAATGAGGTTTAGGAGGCTCATGTAAGTTGTCTTCATTAGCACTGCCCTCTGTAATATGTGTTTTATTAAGTGATGTAAAGAGGCTGAGCTGTCTTCCTCCCTTCTCATCCCTGCTGCTGCCATTGCAGGGACTGTGAAACACAATCCCTACAGAAGGTTTGTTTGTCATGGTGAAGACAAGCAGGATGTAGCCCTGCCTGAATTGCTGGTTTGTGGCTTCAATGGCAGAGAAAACAGGAGAAAAAAATGCAATTTTCATAGGAAATATGACATAGGAAGTAGGATCCAAACTGAATCTAAACTTCCTAATAGTTATTGGAACAGATCCTCAGTAGATGTCAAGATTTCACTAATGAAAGCACAGCTGAAAAGTTTGTGAGTGACAACTTATCCTTGCTCCATTTTTGTGCAAATGCTTATTTGTATAATCAGGTGGGGGAGTTCTTTTTTAATACCACCTAACTTTTTCAGACTCCTGTTTTCAATTTCTGGTATCTTACAGGGGTCCCTGCCCAGGGCAGGGGTGTTGGAACTAGATGATCTCTAAGGTCCCTTCCAACCCAAACCATTCTATGATTCTGTGATATGATTCTATGATTAACCATTTTTCCTGTAGCAGTCTGTGACATAACTTCTTTGAGGTGCTTTATTTCTATGTCTATTTTAAATCCAGCTCATTGAGGTAAATGAACGAAAGGATACATTATTTTCCAGATGTTGAAAAATTCTAACAAATTGTCCTTAAATACTTAGGTATGATTTGGTATGGGAATTTGTTCTTTTGTAGACATAGTAATTTTTTCATCTTTCTGAAAGTCCATTTGTTGTAGCCATTGACAAGCCTCTGAGAAACTCTATTTCACAGCAGCTCAGCAGCATTGGATGTTAGTGGCCAACAGCCCAGAAGGCCGCATGAAGAAGAGAACCCACCTCACCTGGGCTGCTTTTACTGACCCCACTGCTTCATTTCATGAAGCTGGTTGGTCCCTCATCAAATGCAATAAGGAATGAGAAAGTTGCACTGGTATTGGGAGGGAAATTTGTATACTCAGCTTTTATCTCAGAGGGAGAGATACAAGGAGAAGAAAGAGCAAGTGTAACTCTTATCTACTATAGTTGTAATTGCATGCCTCCATTTGGCAACTAAAATTTGGCTATTACATAACTGGTGAGTACTTTTCTCAGGTACTGCTCTCATGGCATGGAGTAAACATCATGTCAAACAATTGTCTTTGCTCTGGACAGAAATGCAGGCACTCTTGGAGTCTTTGCTGCTGCAGATTTGTTTCAGAATATTGGCTACAATTACATATATATATATTATTTTTTTTTTAAATAAAAGGAGAGCCTGGTACACCATTAAGTATCGCATTCTGGTTTGTAAGATGTCTTTCTTCTGGCTTTCGTTATTTCCATTGAAGTCTTGCAGTAACTGCCGATTACAAGTTCTAATGCCTAACCCTTCAGAGATAAAGAATCTAACATTTCACTTCACCTTTTCTAAGCTTAATGTATCACAGATAAAAGTTAAAACTTTATGGGGAGTGTCAAGCATAATTATCCTGAAGATTAAAGCACTCATCAACTGAAAGATACATTCTGTTCTCCATAATAAAGCCTTCGTGAATAATGAATGTACACAGCATACTTTAAAAACTTATAAAGGAAATCTAAAACTCCCAAGCTAAAGTTATTATTAGTTATTAATGTTTCATATTTACTCCATTAAGTTAGCAACACTATTGAATGAGGTTTTAATGAGACACTCTGGTTTGCTATTCTAGGAATCAGATTGCTTCATATCTTTACTTAATTTACTTCACAGCTAATCAGCCAAAATTGCTTCTGCATGCACTCTGCTGTCCCTGCTGGAGTGTGATTTTAGACATGGCATATTTGTCCTCTGGAGCATCACTGCAGCGTGTGGAAAACCTTCACTCAGAGTCAGGTCGTGACACTGCTATTGGGGGCTGCCTGGGGAAGAACTGTGACCTTGGACTAGCTGATTTTGGGACCAGGGGGCTGAGAGGATACAGGAGTACTTAGCCCAACTTTTAGGTCTTGAGACTAGCCACTAGCTGGCATGTTCCCCTGATTTATTTTAGGAGGATATTTCATTATTATATGTTCAGCAAACTTTGCACTTCACAGACTCTAGAGCAAGGTGAAAATGTGAACCTTATATTGTGCTTGTGGGGCTGAAACACTGTCCTGTGTTTTGCTGTAGCTCTGTGTCTGACCTAATACTGTTTTACTGTCAAGTCATTATTCTAAAAAGTAAGAGATATAGGAACTGAGTGACAAATGAACTGAGTCTGAAATTAACATTATCTGATCTGATCCTCTTCAGTCTGAAAGTACTGTAGTCATTTGTTATTAAGAAGATACTGAGATGACGAGGTAGGTTACACAGGAGAACTTAAAATTCTGGTTATTTTCTGTGAACTTAAAGTTTTCAGAGACATCATTACAGTACAGAATTTATGAAGTTCTTAAAGAAAATAGGAAATATGAGTCTTGCACTCAAGGTCAATGCAAGATATTAATGGCTCTGGAATAATCAAAATTAGGCCTTGAAAAAAACTAGAATATCTAAAATAGAAGCAGCAAGACATGGAAAAACTGCTTACAAATCTTTATGTACCCCTAGAAGCAAGTAAGTAGAAGCGTTTCTTTAAGTACTTCATAATGGAAGGGGTGATGGAAACAATTAAAGGGCTGGTTAAATATTGGAGAACTTATTTCATATTTATAAGTAGATGAGGCAGAAATTCCTAAGAAAAATATGGTAAATGTAAGAAGGGAAGAAAACACTCCCCAAAAAAGTTGAGGAATCAAACAAAGACAATGACAAATCTCACAGGTGAGGTTGACAGGTTAATGTAATATTTTAAAGGTATATTTATTAAAAATAAAGTGTTGCAATAACAGTGAAATCATATATCTCTCAAATGCTTGACTGAAAAGTGTGGTAAAATGTATGGCATTTCTTCTTTACTATTCCTGATATTTTAATCATATTAGCTATTTTGCTCACCTATATAATAGAAAAACAACTATTATTTGCATTCTCGGTATTTCCATAAAGAATAACCAAATATACTCTGTTTGGCACAATGAATCCCTTCCCGAACGCAGCATGTAGTTGTAGCCTCTCCAGTACCACGAAGATGTCAACAAGTTTTGAAGGAATTCAGATAACAGCAACGTAAATGATTAAGGGGCTCGAGAGCTTGATTTACGAGGAAAGATTAAAACATGTTCTGCTTAGCCAAATGACAGCTAATAATGCAAGGGGAGAGTAATGATAACAGCCTGCAAGTATTTAAAGCGTGAGCACACCAAGAAAAGAGTGGAAGCATTTAAGGTGGTACGAGGTTTCAAAACACTGACCTGACATCGAAGAGAGTGTTGTGTTTGTGTGTTTTCCCTCCAAACTAGGACTAATTTATCTGTGGAGCTTATGTAAGGACAAAACAAGCTACGTGAGGCTTAATGTCTCAGCAACGGCGCAAGTCCTCATTATAGTACATCTTTAATCATAGAAGTTAGCAAGATCAAAATTGGCATAGCAAGATTTAATATGACAAATGGGCAAAATATAATACTAGAGGAAGCATATAGCAGTATCATAATCTGTACCCTCTTTGGAAAGAGCTGACCTTGAAAGCAGGTTTGCTTTGCTCAAAAAGTTTTTCAACCCTTTGATAACCTGCAACCCCTTCCCTGGTGATAAAGAGCCTGCTATTCAGACATAGAACTTGTCATATCAAAGCTTCAGCCTCACAACTGAGACTTGATCTTCTGATACACAAGCTATCAATACAAGCCTGTATTCCTTTGGGTCGAGTGCAGAAATACATCAGAAAAGGAGAAGATGAAGGAAATACCAAGGGAGGGGGGAGAGACAGGAAAGGTTAGAAGTGACAACCACACATGTATGCTAGCAAGTTCCCTGAGTGCTAAACTCGATAGATCTCAACTGAGAGGTTACACATGGTGAATCTCATTCTTCCAGGCAGGTTTTCTGAAAAGCTTATCTGGGATATTTCTCACGCAGAACATTTACCGTGGTATCAGAGCTCTTGTCAAAATGCCTGCAACTGTCATAACTGACAGTCCATCCACAGCACCGAGGAGAGAGCTGGAAGGGCCTCCATCAAGCTACTCTGTCAAAAAGTCTCTTTCCCAAACTCAGACCATTCGAGTGCACACAAAAAACCTACTCTGATCATCTGCAAACTCTGGAAAAACAGCTCATCATGTTTGCATTTCTAGTACCTTTTCTTTGGTTATTTTCTGATTATTAATATTCATTGGAAGCAGTATATCCAAATCCCTTACAAATGCTGAAAATTCCACTTTAAATTAATGCCTCCAAGACACCCTTTGCATGGAGGGTATTTCATCAGGGCTGGGTAAGTTATGCCTGATGGGCAGTGGCAAAAGCTTGAAGACATCATAAAGGGCTGAAGCACAGTGGTGCGGTCATGCTAAACCACTACCGTAAAATTTTTAGGAAAGGGTAGGCCTCACATCTATTCTGCACAAATTCAATACCAACTTTACCAATTTATTATATTTCCACAACTTCTACTTGGCATCTGCTTCCTCCTGGTCCTCTGATAAATAGAAACGGGCTGTGCCAGCCCTAGTTCTGTCACTTCTTTCATATGACTGATATGACATTTGCAGAATAACAACGGTCCTGATCTGTCTTGATCCAGAGCAGAATCTCCACAACACTCATGTTATGAACATACAAGTCTTTGGATCAGGTCTCACCTTGATTTAAAAGCTTGAGGAAGAAATGGAACACCACACAACGTGAGCATTTAAGACCATGAAACAACAAAGCTACTAAAAGATGGAAGATGCTCAAACATCATCATGGGACTTTTACCTCATAATTTTGTATTGGCAGACAAAGGTATAATTTCCCTTTCTTTCTGTATGCCATATATGGGGGGAATTCCTGTGTTTCATGAAGGCAGGGGAATCAGATTATCCTCTGTAGATGTATTGGCAAACTAATTTATCTATAAGGCCATACATCACTCTCAATATACCTTCTTTGCTCTGAAATAAGGGCAATGTACAGTCTGAAGCATGGATGAAAACAGAGAACGTTATTTTAGTTACATTTTCATGACTGGATCTTTTAAAGCCTAAATGGTGTATGTATGCATCCACACATTATTTAAGTAATACTAAAAATGCAGAACATTCAAATACATTTTTCTATATACACACTCACATGTCAAGCCTGTACCAAGAACACAATGTCACTTATCAGTCATTATTTGAACGAAGAGCGGACACAGCTAGATAGGCTACCTGCTGTACTAGGTCTTAGTACTTGCATACCCAACGTGTTTACAGGCTAAACACAGGTATCATTGCTTGTTGTACACAACAAACCAAAGAAAGAAAGAAAAAGAAACAGCAGACACCTGTTGGGTGCTTTTTCATGGACTAAATCAGCTCATCCCTGTTTTCTCATATGGGCAGCTTTCTGAAGGCACTAGGATAGAATGAGTGTGGTTTTAGGTGGCATTTGAAGGAAAACCAGGAGATAGTATTTTTACAAGGATGTTGGTAAGTTTTTTTCAGTCCAAAAACACCACCCTTTAGTCAAATATCAGAAAAGATTACCTATATGGACCAAAATAAGATACTTCTTTACGTTCAGTGAAAACTTCCACCATAAGTTATAGGAGAAAATGTAATCTTGTATGACAAGCAAGTACACTCTTCTACTCTTGTACTGTTCTTGAAAGACTGAATCTAGACTGATTCCTGAAATTTGGAGTTGATTGTGGAATGAGAGCTGTCAGTGTACTGATAACAAAGTTAAGCTTGGCTAACCGATCATAAAAGTGAGAAATGAAACAAATGTATTTCAAAAGGTCAAAACTGAAATCTATATCATATATGAAAATACATAAGGAAATCCAAAGTGGCAATTAAGAAAACAGGTTTTAATGCAAGTCCTTCAATATTAAAAAAGTTTTGGAGGGCTGTGTCCCTACAAAGTCATGACAGCTCTGAGTTTCAATTAATAGGATTAAATTCAATTACCTAATTAACCTCATTTCAACCAGAATAACCTAATTATTTGATGTTGAAAAGCTCCTCCCCATGTAAGAGCTTTAAGGTTTCAGCATCTGGACAATCAAATTGCTAAACAATAAATTCTGTCAGCTAGAATTTTAAATAAAATTTCAAAGAACCTCTCAGATATGTTCTTAATAGATACTGAAAATTAATTTAGATCAAAGATACATTAGTTGGATCCTGGGTTTTGGACTTGCAACATTAAAGATCTTTTACTGGTCTTTGACTAGGGAAATCATGCCTTTTTTAAAGCTTACCATGCTTCAGAGGTGAGGACTACAGAAAATTGTTTTCATTAATTTCAAATTAAGATCTTTATACACATCTGTATTCACGCCCTTGCTACAATGTTTTCAGTAAAGTACTACTCATCACCAACAACCAAAACATGGTCTACATATAGTTCTCATGTGAAATGAGATGAAATTATTATGAAATGATAATGAAATATTAAACATATGTCTCTTCAAAACCCTCTGTATATTTTGATCCTCAGCAGTTGTATTTTTTTCTCTGTAAGAGGCAATAAAAAGTAAACTTAAATATATCCCCAATGAAATAACCTAGATTTCCTTGTTAGAATAGAAATTATCTCCAGTTTTTTGAATATTGTAATTTCTTAAAGTTCTTCCATGAATGCCCTGCTCACTTGTCACATCTACCTTCATGCTACCTTCAAAATTTCATATTCTGGAGAAGGTTAGATGTTTCTGCACCATTTTATGGAAAAAGGACTTTTTCTCCTTGCAACTTTCAGATTGTTGTGCATGAGGTGTAAAGACAAGAATGAATGCATAGAGCACAGAGAGGGTCATGCAAACATTTGAAATAGCTCTATTTAGTTTATCAATGACAATCACCTCATGAAAGGAGCTCTCTTGGGAAAATAATGTGAGACAGGCTGATAACTCCTAACTTCTACCACGCAAAGATGTTAAAAAAAGGCTAGATAAACATGAAACTAGAACTTGAAACAAAGAACTGAACTTTGCGTGGATTTCAGTGAAAGGGCTGCTCTAGGAGAAACATGTGTAGGAGGGCAACTGGAGTCACGTATGTTCACAACATCTGTTGCATTAGCAGCAAGCACATGCTGGCCTTACGTCCATTCTGCTCCTCCTTGCCTGAGAACCAACGTGCTGGATTCCTGTTGGGCAAAAAAATGCTGACTTGTTCTGAAACGGTGTCTAGTGTTACTGTAAATACACACTGCTTTTACAGTTCCCAGCAGAGTGCTCTCTGCACGGAGGTTACATGATCTTTATTCTCCTGGCAGGAAATAAAAGATGTTAACGGTGGGGACCTCTGTTCGGAACAGTAGCACTTCGAAAGAAGAGGAAGGGTTAGAGCATGGTTATGTATCAAGTCTACGTAGAGACAGGGGTTGCATTGTGAAAGCGTAATACAGTTTTGGGAATGCTAGAAGATCCACAGAAAATGCAGTCCAGCAGGAACAGATGAGGAGACTAATGCAATAGGCACTGTAGCAGGTGGGGGAGTCCCAAAAGGCAGCAGAACTGGGGCGAGTCACAGGGGAGTCCAGATGAGGATGGCTCATACACATGCCTCACGACCACACCAGCACAGAAAACACAAGGGTAGAAGGGGGGGGTGTTTAGCCTGCAATGGACAGCCCATAACAGCCTTGAATCTCCAAAGGGAGTCCATAGTTGCTGTTAAATACCAGAAATTATTGTAGTAGCTTCTGAGTAGCTGTGTGGCCACTTCAAGTCCTTCAAAATCAGGATTGCATCTTCTTTGTATTTAAATACATTTTCTATGCCAAATTCTCTATGCTTGTCTGCATCTTGTATAGCCTCTTTAACGCATTTATTTCTTAAGACACCAGCGGCTGAGACACGTCTGCTGAGCGTCCTAAGACACCACTGCTACAGGAAATATTTAATTTCTTTTCTTGATAGCTTTTTCTTTGTCTGTGTCCCTTATTGCACCAAACTGTTCTCTTGTTTGGTACCGGAGCAACTGTTCACACAGTTTCCAGAAAGCCAGCTCACTAAAACAACATGGGTTAGAAAATAGATAAACTTAATGTGAATCATTTCAGTGCTCCAGTTACAGCAAATGCTTGAATTCCTGAACTTAGAAGGCAGTGAAACACAGTTGGGGAAGCAACAGTGTGACTCACCTTCAACACAAAGCTCTCTTTCAGGCAGTTACAACTTTCATTCTTTCTGCGCAAAGGTGAATCACAAGCTGGCCCACAGAATACATGAAGAAGGATATATATTTTGCAAGCACAGCAGATTCATGCATAATAAAAACCAGGAATTATTGTCTGAACTGTAAGCCAGGCTATAGATCACACTTAAAAATTGACAGCACGCATTTGAAGATAAATCCACATCGAGATCGATAGCTAAACAATTACTACAACTTTTGCCAGAGGGATATGAATCCCTAACATTTCAGGTAGGTGGGTTTCATACAGGTGGCTGAGCATACTGTAGCTGACCACTGTAATGCCAAGAGATGAAAAATGAAGTATAGACACAGCAAGAATATGGCGGAAGCATTCAATTCCCATTGAAGGTCTGCTTTGTTCTGCAATTGAGTAACTTTTCCTTGTGAAATATGAAATAATTAATCATGGTCACTTGGTTGTATGTTGAACGAACACTTTAAAAGAACAATGAAAAAAATGCCTTAAAAACATACAGGAAAGGAAGACAAGGGATACAGTCATACTGAGCTGAGACATACATACACACATACATTACAAGAAGCAGTGTAAATATTGGCTGGTATATATGCTAACAGAGGAACGTGCACGTGGCTTGCGAGTCCTCGTAGGTGCTACTAAATAAGGAAGTTTCATTCCTGGCTCTGGTTCAGACTCCAACTTTACTTTTTGGTCAGCTCTTGTGGTGTAGATAGTTCGTGACAAAGAGCACCAGGAGAAATAGATTTCTGTTCTACTTGTGATGAAAAGGTTCGAAGGAATGGAAACTTATCAAAGAGGAACTGTGAAGGAAATGAATTGTTGAATGGGTGTCAAGAAAGTTTTAGCAGAAGATGGTAGAGATTAATTTATTTTGACAGTTTATCATAGACCGAGTCATCACTTTCTGTTGATTACACTAGTGAATAGGAAAACGCTCTGGAAAATGAGCTGGAAAGACTCCCTCATTAAGTGACATAACATGACCTACAAAAAGATCCTAAGCTATTCAAGATGACCAGAATTAAGTCAGAACTATATACCACAAGAGTGAGGAAACTGATGCAAGGAAAAGAATGCTAGATTTGTTATTTTTGTTTGCTGCGTAATCAAACAATAAAGAACATTATTAAAAAATACCCCACCTTACTATGCAAAACTGGTTGGTTTACTTAAAAACTGTAGTTTCTTTAGAAGAAATAAACTGTTGTTTAGAACGAAGTTATGAGTTCACGTCCAGAGGTCTGGCAAGCTAGTTGGGGTCAGCTCTGCACCTGAAGGCTTCAAGTTATACAGGGCTTCTTTGGGAAATCCCAGAAAAAACACACTCAGGGGGTGTTTGGGGTAGGGCAGTGAAGACAGAAGGGCTTGGAGAGAAGAGCAGAGTTGGAGGGCACAGTGGAGTGGAATCCAGCTCAGCCCTCATAAATGCTGTTGAAATTGGGTATGGATTTCCTATTTTTAATGGAACTCATATGGGTATTAAATCCAGGAGGATCTATAGTGCTCAGTAAAAATTAGAAGGGTGCAGAGGAAATTTAACCAAGTCTCTTTACAAATGAATTGGTGACCTATAAAGGTTTGGTCCGCTTCTTCATGACTTTGTGCTGCTCTCAACACGCAGCACTGCAGTCTAAGCTACAGAGTGTCCCTTCAGGGTTAGATGTAAAGCAATTTGCTGACTTCAGTCTGCAAGTTATGAAGTGGCTCTCTCAAGAGAGCCAGAGCAGGTAATGAAGCAAAGAAAAAAAATTGTATTGCACCTTCAAAATGAGTTAACTATAATTAGGTATTACAGATATGATTATATTTTTGTCATAATGGTATAGTGATTTTATAACATCACAGGAGAGAAGAATAATGGCTCTCTGATTTTCTTACCTTAATCTATTTAGCGCTCTTTAAGAATAACCCTTAATTTAAATTTTGTCAGTTTGTAAATTTTGGTTTGGTGATAACTGCTCCTCTGAAGTGTGTTTTATTCCTTGGTTATATATATATGCAGGGCCAGTTGATACTTGTTTTCTGCTTTAACATAGGGATTTTTTTGTTTCTGTTAATATATATTAGCCTTTTTTTGCTCAAGAAACTTCATCTTTTAATTGATGAAACATGGAGGCCGTTAATACTTTATGAATTAAATCACCAAGTACCTTAATTCTTATTATGATTTACAACAGTTGTGTTCTCCAATAAGTAAAAGAATCTGTGGCAAACACCAGTATTTAACAAATCAATTTTTTTTGGCACAATAACCAGGGAATCTCTCTTGCTACAGTCTCTGTAATTCCTTTGTTGAAAATGGAAATGCTTTAAAAATTTCAAGGAAGGACTATGTGAAGAAAGAGGATATCCTAATTCTATGATAAAAATGTACCCCAAAATTTGAGCTATTTACAGCATAAACCAGAGTTGCTCAGAGCCCATGACACTTTTCTTATTTCTTTAGTGACTGTTTTATTAATGGATAAGTGTCTAATTGCTGCAGGCTTAGGAAAGTATTAAGCCTTTGAGTTCACTTGGCTGTGACTTGACTGAATCAATGAAATCCGCTGCTCCTTATCAGTGAGATCTGCTGTTCAAAGGTTCATTAGGAATTAAAGCAAATCCTGACTCCTGCTGTGTGAGGACGTGTGTAAGGGCAATGCTTGCTCAGTGCTGAGAGGGCTGGGATGATGCAGAGAGCTGGTTTTCTCCCAAATTAACCTGGAGTCTTGCTCCTAAGCATCTTCATTCTCTGTCACCCAGATGCAAGAGTTTGTCTGGTTTCATCAATTTGTAATTCGGTTGCTGACAGAGAGTGAGCACTCATGCAGATAATAATTTGGTATTCAGGCTATAATTATGGCTACACTTACCCCTACTAATAACTCAGCATGCTACCCAAAACACGACTGGTACTGATACATGAACAGCAAGCCCTGAATGGGTCTTGGCATAACTCTGCCCATTCTGAAGACTGGTCCCAGAGGAGGGGGAGTGCTGGGGCAGCAACCCCTGCTACAGGGAGCTGCTCTCCAGGGAGGGTAGGCTGGGACACTCATTATGCCTGCCAGGGCACTGTCTGACACACCTCTTCTCTACAGTTATGCCAGGGATTATCTGTCCCTGCAATTTAAGGAAGCATAAAAGCAGTTGAAGTCATTTGCATCCCACTCTCAGGTATGCAGAAGAGAAGCAGGACAGCTAATTTTCTGGCTCGCTGTTTTTTTCCTTTTTTCCCCTCTCCTGAACTAATTACTGTTGGAACAATAGCTAAAAAATTAAAAGATAGAACCACTGGGCCTATTTGTCTTGTAGCCAAAAGAATGAATTTCTAGAATCACCTTTTCAGTAAATGTTCAAATGTAAAACCTTGAAGATTGTCAGATGGAGCAAAAGTGGAGACTAGAGTTAGGTGAAAGCGGCGGTTCAATGCTTTTGCTAGACTCTCACTGGGGCATATTTTCCATGCATTACAAGAGGTATTGCCCTTCCAAAACCTTATCTGTGAAGCAAGAGGTGTTTCCACTGAGAAAATTATTTGCTCATACATTTGCATTTGAATCCTCAAAGCAAGAATTAAACCTGGAGAAGTTAACAGTAGAAAAAAGAAGCCAAAATAAATTAATCTGCTTGATCTTTTTGATCAGGACTCACAATGAGAATAAATACGAATCTCCTACTATTGCTGGTTTCAAACACTCCCTTGGCCCATGCTGTCTCCCAAAGCGTTCATGGGTGCCATGTGCCAGGTGCTATGGGCCAAAACCACAGCAGGAAGCATGAAAATAGTTAAACAAGAGTGCTAACTGCATGTCAGTACTCGAGCCTGTGTCCTGCCTGGTTTACTTGTGCAGATGCTGTTGAGTGACTGAGTCTTTACATGAGGTGCCCTTCTGTCCTTGGTGACCTGCTGCTGGATAAACGCACTCCCAAGTCTGATTGTTCACTTAGCCTATACCTCTTTCTGACAGCACAAATGGAAGAAACCTACGTGACTCAGCCCATAGCTCTTTTACGAGTGGAAATTCCCAGGTTTTTTGGTTGTGGTATTTCGTTTTTGTCATCATTCAATTTCTAAGTCTATCTCCTAGGTTTCTTAATGGAGAGGGAAAGAGCACTTGTAAGCCATTGTGTAGCATTAGATAGGGAATAACCATAAGGGAATACAGGAGCCAAGTCCTTTCAGGTTGTCTGCACTGTATGGGTTTGCCCAGTACAATTCAGGTTTTAAGCAGTGCTGCTACTGCATGGTACATGGTAATTAGGGAGTTTTGATGCTGGAGCGTGTCTCACCTAGTAGCAATGTGCTTGCTGCTGCTTGGTGAACATAGCTGGAAGTCTACAATAATGACACATTTACTTGGCTTTGACAATTAAAATTCTCCATCTCACTTCAGTCTATTAAAATGATTGTCCATACTGCAGAATACTACAAAGACACTTATTTTGTCTTTGTATGTTGCTTTATTTTGAAGGGTTTATTTCGCTTTGTTTAAGGAAAACAGGTAAGGAAGCTTAAATAACAGATCTCAGGAAATGAAATGATCACTACATCTATAGCTGAACTGGAATGCACTTAAGAAAATAAGAGAGAGGCTTAAATTAGAATCATGGGAACTGGTGAACAAAGCACCAAAAAGCATGAAACCCCAACACAGATGTAGCAAAGATTTTCCAGATGTGGAATTCTTTCTATGGACCAGTAGAGTTAGCTTAACTTACTTAAGCTATAATGATTATTCTAGGGAAAACAAAAAGTATGGCTCATTTCTTATCTCTCAGTCTTTTAATATAACTAAATGCAATTTACTTTGCTGAAGACTTTTATCTAGATTTGCTTTATGAAAATATGTCTGTTTCTTATTTCTCTTAGTTTGTCTAACGCGACATCCATTGTCTCTCTGGAAATGCCCTTTAAATGTACCACAGAAGTTAATAGATGTAGCAATGTCTTAGGCTGGAACCTTTCTTGCTTAGTTTTTCAATGGCCAATTCCTCATTAAAAAGCAAATCTTGATTACAACTGAAACCTATGTGTGTATATATATCTTCACAGTTTTTAGTACAGTCTTTGATTATGTTTGTGTTTCTATATTCTTATAAGAGTTGCTGATACCTTTTTTCTTTCACTCTTTATTCAGCTAAACAATTTTCTTGACTTACTATATTCTGATCATTGATTGACTTCTGCAAATTTTAAGATCCTTCTAATTATTGCTAGAAAGATTCCTAACACATAGAGGACTTTTGCTGTTGCTGTGTAAGTTATATAGTGTTCTTAATTTGATGGTGGGTAGTTGGTACTGTTACCTGGAAGAAAGACATGCCTATTACAAAACTAAGAAATACTCATGTAGTAAAATTATATTCACTGTGAATATTAGGGCAGAATATTTAATACATTTTTACTACAAAAAAAGCATTTCTGACACATTAAAACCTAATTCAATATTTGGATAGTGACTTATCCACTGGAAATATTGCAATGCTAACCTGACACCCTGGGAAAGTTTTGAATTTGCACACTGGGTTATGATTTGGGTAAATCTTAAGAAAATCAGTGGTAGGACTGTCATTAATTTAATTCAAGAAAGGTATATACTAATCAGTTTCTTTATTATTAGTTTGTCTAGACATTTTCTAAACCTGTGTAAAACTTTTGCATCTGCAATATACCGAGGCATAGTTCAGTTATAGATTGTGTGGAGACATGCTTCCCTCTGTTCTGATTTACCACCTTTATTGGATGTCCTCTCATTCTTTTACAGGCACAGACAAGCAATTGCACATAAACATCAAATGGTTATCAACGCAGAGTAATCAAACATGGATAGCTATTGTACTGGGAGACAAAAAAAAAAAGATAAGGTGCGAAAACTTTTATTGTTGGAAGGAATGGCGGATATTAAATCCCTGACTGAAAAAGCCAGTACCACTTCCAAGCTAGCAGGGAATCCTACTCTAACTTGTGTGCCAGAAACACTGTCTTCTACTTGACCCATTGGTATTGTGTCATCCTGCAATAGCCAATTGAGTGGCTATTAAAAGGCATTTTTCCTACAAATGCTAGTCTGGATCCATGCTTCAAAAACATTGAGTCCAACTTCAGTTGTAAGGATGATCCTAAAAAAGTACAAGTCTGAGATCTTTCTCTAAATGGATGAAAGCAAATTTAGGAAAACTAGAGATTATTCCCATGTATCTCTTCCAACTTTGCAGTCATTTTTCAGCCACAAGCACCCTGATAATGATGAAATTCTGCCTGATAAAATTGATTAACCAGATATACACTTTAAAGTTTTGTCAGAGCTGGTATATCAGTTATGGACGTGATATAGAGTCCTGATGAATACACACTTGTGCTGACACAAAAAAACGTTACTCCGCTCCAAGAGTTCTCATGAGCTACACCACAAAAATAAGTCCTTGGCACTCCACTGGAGTTTCATCCCCGCTTTGAAAGCCTCCCATAGTAACTGCAAGAGCAACATCTTTCTAGAGTAGGCATGGACTTTGTTCTGCAAACAGTACTCTATTTAAGTCAATTGATAGATAACAAATTCTTGCCAAAAGTCACAGTCTTTCCTTTTCTTCTTCGCAACATGGAGAAACACTGATTCCAGAATGACACTGTAAATTAGACAACCTGCCTGGAGGAAGAAATGGCTTATTTTACTAATTTGCTTCCTTGCTTTTTAACAGATATTTCAACTGCTCTTCTCTAATTTCAAGCCTCTATTTTTGTATGTATAAAATCTCTGGTTACTTTATCTTTGCCTTTCTATTCTGCTTATAGGCAGCTGCTGAGATATGATGTACCTGACTAGCTCTGAAATTGGTTACCAAATATCTCCTCTTCTTTTAGTCTAAAGTACAACATGTAAGATACAATTGAATCCACTGTAGATTCAATTCAAAGCTACTCCAGGCTTTAAATTAATACCCAGCAATTGAACTAAAGAGCCTATTCACTCATCAACTTTCAGAGAAATCATTTTAGACTTGGACTTAGCAAACTTTTATTTACAAGCTTAGTCCAAACTCATGTGACTGGAATGATTACCTGCAGGAATAACTCCTTGCAGCTACAGGTATTTATAGGCATTTGGCAGCTGCGTCTTCCAATAAACTTAGTTTTCAGTTCCTTCTTTATTTTGATACTTATGAATTAAGCAACGTTTTCATCTAGGTATCTGATTGTTTCATAAGAAAAGATTCATTAATAGCCAAAATCAATTGATAGATGATATTAATAAAGCTATCGCATGAGACGACTGACTTGGCATATAAGAACTGAACATTGGTACATTTTGAAGATGAATAATATCTACCATATGCTGAAGAATCAACATTTGATTTGATTTCCATGTCTCAATACATGCAAAAGCAATCTAATTTTATAGGAGTATTCAGAAAGGAGATTTCAGACAATGGCTAGAATTGATACCACACCTACCTTGATACTACAAGGTATTTAAAAATCTTCAAGATAATGAAAAACACCTTTTGTCAGATATGGTTAGGATCTTTGAGTTTACAGCCAATAAAAGATCTAGTCACTCAGGCTGCATGTGCTATGAGCAGATACAGCAATTCTCTCAAGCATGACTTGCTACACACCAAGAGGCATTCAGAGAACAAGTCAACAACTCGAACAAGAAATAAACATGCAGTCTGAGCAACCTGTGAGCTGCAGTTACATACAGCCCTGTCATTGTGCTGTGAAGGATGGTTCCACATTAGGAAGACACTTTGCCTCCAGGTGTGCCTAATCCAAAGCATGCTTTTGGGTATCTCTCACCTGAGTTTTCAGCATGTCCTAAGAGGAATGTAAATAAGCATGACTCCTCATCAAACATCAAAGAGCCCTTTCTTTTCCCTAAGGATTTGTGAAAAGGAGCTTCTTATTCTAATGAGACAGGAGTTTAAAGTGTGCATGTAAGTACCTAAAATATATAAACAACAAACCCCTGTGCTAGCTTTGTGGAGTAAAGCCCATATCCCAGGTGATCTGTGACTGAAACAATTTCTTAGCTTTCTGTTTTAACAGATGCAAAAAGAGAAAAGTGATCCTGCTGTACTGCCTTAAGTGCTCTAAGTTCTTCATATTAAAGATGATTTAAAATCATTCAGCTCTTTGGTTCATCTTTAACAACACAAACAACTTAGCAGTCCAAGTCCTATTTTCAAATATGAACAGCAGAGCATAAAATGATCTTACAGATGTTTTGAATATTGTCTAGGAACCCAAAGAAATAAAGAAGAGCTTATTAAATTTTTCAGAAATGACTAGGTGTCTTTGTAATTCTGTGCCATGTGCACATTCTGTGTCATGTGCACTGCCCAAAGGTAACCTTTGCTGGGAATTGGTGTACGACTAGCAGGTGTTACAACAGAGATGACATATTTCATCTTCAGGTACCTAAATAGCTATGAAAACATAGCCAACATCATATTTAAAAATTTGTCTCTGGGCACCTCAGCTTTTCAGAAACTATTTCTGGACACTGAAAAAGAAAGCTCATCACCTGATTTCTAAACCAACAATCACATCGCTACTTTGGAAACCCATAGCCTAATGATTACATGTCAGTATTCATTAGGACCAAGCAAAGTAGTTTATATTTCATCTGAGTCAACACAAATCTTTACCATGAACTCAGTCTGAACACAATTAAGCTAGAATTAACTTGATTAACTGGTTATCATCATTCTCTTGTTATTCTTGTTACCGCCAAAAAATGAAAGAAGAACAACTTGTTCATGTTCGTTTTGATTTAAAAAGCTATTTTAGGTCAGGGACTATGTTTCTGGTGTCCAGTACAATAAGAGATCACATTTTGGGCTGGGTAATATAAATGCTAATGAACCACCTTGCAATTGATAACTAACTTTATGGTGAAAAGCAAGATTAAATATATGGTACAAACCAGAATATGCTGAGTCTCAGTTTAGAGTCTGTGTGGTGGTGTTCTAAAATGTGAGCATATTATAATTAGTTAAAATGTAATACTAAATTGAATTTGCTGAAACTAACAAATTCATAAGCCTTCTGCTGTGCTTTCTGCTTTGGCAACAAGGAGCTCAACCATGAAATGCTGTTTCCCACAATATTTTTGTTTGCAAGTTGGGATTTTACAGTCTGGAAGGGTGGATAAATAAATGATAAAATACTGGCTGGAGAGCAGCTCTATGGAAAAGGCCCTGGGGTCTTGGCAGACAACGAGCTGAGCATGAGCCAGCAGTGTGCCCTGGCAGCAAAGAGAGTTGACAACATCCTGGGATGTATCAATAAAAGCACGGCCTGTAGATGGGAGGGGAGGGATTATCCCTCTCTATTCAGTGCTTGTTAGTCCACATCTGCAATACTGACCCCAGTTTCAGAATCTTCCTAGTACAAGACAGACATTGATAAAAAGGAACAAGACCAGGGGAAGGCCACCAAGCCAGTTAGGGTCTGGATCACTGTTGAGCTGAGGCTGCAGGACTTGTTCAGCCTGAAGACATGACAGGACCATGTAGAAGATGTCATGGCAGAACAACAAGATGATGGAGCTCGAATCTCCACATTGTGCATATGAGGTTACAAGAGATAACAGGCATAAACTGAAACCAGAAAGGATCATCTAGATGATGTCTTTCTGTCAGACAGATCTGACTCCTCCATAGAGACAGTACAGCAGTGAAACAGGTAGCCTACAGAGGTTGCACAGGCTCAGTCCTTGGAGGTTTTCAGATCAGATAAAGACCAAAGTCCTGAGAAACCTTGTCTGACCTCAAGGCTGGTCCTACTTGAGCAGGAGGTTGAAGAAAGGACATCCAAAGGACTCTTTCAAGCGAGTTATCCTGATTTATTCTTTGCTTAACCATACTTCACCAAGAGGTGATGAAATTTGTTAAGAGACACATCCTTACATTTTATCAATCTGTGATGAAACATACTATTAACATCAAGATATTAGAGAGACTCCCATGCTAATGTTTGGCTAAAATAACTTGCTTTAACAAAGCAAATATATATTACCTTAAACGCACATTGGATTGGACAGAAAAGGGACAACTGAAAGATTTGGCCTGATGGTCAACAGCAATAATCACTTAGCTGGCACTACATAAATCTTTATTCCTGTCAGGGAAATATCTTGCTTTGAATAAGGTAATTCTACTACAGAACTTAAAAAAAGACAGCGAAATAGAAATAATAATAATAACAATAATCCAATTGCTGACCAAAGGAATAGAAGGTACTAAGGCACTACTTGTTTTCTCTAAAGTGAATACCAATATTTGAACAGTTGAGGAAATATTTGAAGATGTTTCCACAATTAACATAATCACCAAAGAATCTAGAAAAAATAGCACAGCTACAAATGCATTAAAGTGCATGATATTTATCAAAGTAATGTAAAAATAATGGCTTATCTGTGTTATTGGCCTAATATACTCTCTAGGTATTTAAAAGATCAAGATAAAAGAGACTATATTAAAGAAATGGAACAAAATTTAATGCCTTTGGAAGATAACAGCAATGTATTTTGATTCAAAAAGCTCTTCCAAAGGAGTATAAAAATAGATCCATGCTGATAGCCCATTTTAATGCAGGTAGAATAAGAAAACAGAAGCTGGCCAAATATTTAAGAATTCAGTGCATGAGAGGTTCTGTTAGTTCTCAGATACTTCAGATTCACTTTGTTATTATGCAATGATTTCATGGAATTTGTTTTAGCCTTCCAGAAAGCACCTGTTTACCTGTTCAGGCACAGTACCTGAATTTTTGTGACCTCCTTTGATGCTATACAGCCTTCTTGACTGCCAGCTCCCCCTCAGAGCACGTTCACACCACCTGACACAGACCCCTTCACTTTTTAAGACTCAAGTACAGACAATTACAAGGAGTTTTAGGGACCATCCTGCTTCCAGTGCATTTAGCATGTATTAAGCCGACTTTCAGAGGAAAGCTGCAGTCCCAGAACCTAGTGTTTCCTCCAAAACTTAAAGAAAATGGTCACGACACCTTAAGATTAATGAGACTTCGGCTTCGTACAGTGACACGTGTATTTTAAAGTGTGTGTGTTCATGTTCACATACAGTGAATATGGTGTGACATTGAAAAAAGTGAAGTAATTTATTTAGAAGAACAACTAAGGTAGTGTGTGGTTAGTACGCCACTAAAAGCCAAACATCAAAAAATCATGACATCAGCTATTTACTGCATTTGGGAAAAATAAATCAAACCAACAACTAAACATCAGGAATCTTAGCATGAAATGTCAGCTTTTGGTATCTGTTGGCATCACAAACCTTTTTTCTAGTAATGAAATAAATGGAATAAAAAAATTATCTATTAGCATCTATTAGTGTTTGGCAGACGTCCATGCATATTCTGGCAGTGTTTCTGTAGCTGGTTTTTTAATATGACCAATGGAAGTATGAGTGCTCACCTGACATTTTTATTTAGAAAGCAAACACTCAGCTAAAACAAATTTTATAACTCTTGCAACATCAAGAGTAAAAGCAAGATTCCCTAGCTAGGAACTACATACCAAGTTCCCACAAAAACACTAATAATATTGTTCTACTAAAACTAGATACAACACTTTAAAAAAAGGAACAATTGATAATTCATTTTGGCCAGTTTATTCAAGAATACTGGCTAGAGATACTGTAAAGCAGCCAGAAAACTAGCAACTGTGCCAATTAACTCATATTTCTCTCCAGTTTATGTGGAAACTGATATCCTGTATCCAAGTCAGATTCAGATTTTTAGCGTTTGTTCCAGGTTTGAAGTTATGTATGTATGAATCCTTAATGACTTTATGAAAAGAGAGTATCCAGCGGGTACTGCTCATAGAAAGAATTGATTTCTCTGGATCTATAACATGTGTGCAAAATCTAGTGATTTTCTCCCCCCCCGCCACTTTTGATTAGCATGGCAGTTAAATTAAATGACATTAAAAGAGCTCTACCTAGCCTGCCAAGCAGTTGGTCTTTTATGTGCCTTGTTTAATGACAGTGAACCTGTTGCTACTGGATTTTCAAGGTCCTCCTGCTGCGAGTTCTCACAGACGGTCCTGACCCTCCTTGTCATCACTCCATCACCTCCTGTTCTGCAGCTCATCTCACCATGGGGCAGAGCACCAAGTGTCCTCTGCTGTCTGACACCAACAATTAGAGTCTGGAGAGGAAACACCCTGCCGTTAAGGTCCCTTTAATCGTCTGTGTATTTGTCTTTTTTGTGAATCAAAGGCAACCAGGGAATTAACACCAGAGAATATCGAGCCTGTACTTTATTAAATGGTATCTTTACCAGAAAACTAGAGAAAAAAAATAATGAGACTTGTTCACTGGTAGGCCCATATTGTGATACTAACACCAGGGAGCTTTCAAACACTTTACATTGGCCAGAGATCCAATGAGGCTGCTTTCTCTGGCTGTACTTAATACTTTACCCTCTTTGCTTGCTAATCACCAAAACAGAGATGAGGAATGGGCTATCAAATCTGTTCTACTCCATGTCAAAGGCTGGCACTTCTGTTTGTGCCAAAGTAAATCTCTCTAACATATTAGTTAATGGGGTACTGGGATTTACCCAAAGTAGTTGTGCACTTCTTCCACAGAGGCTTCTTCCATGCCTTTAAAGCAAGAGGGAATATTTTTGTAGAATTATGAAAGCTCTTAAAAGCATGTTCACTTGCTATTCTGCTAGGAAAATTTCACTGCTACAGGTGAGTTGTGTCACTTGCTTTTTATATCGTCATGCGTTCTGTGCTTTTTAATCGATTCAAGTTTGTACTTAATAAGTGTAGTATTCAATGACATAAATTTATTTTATTTTTAGAGCAGCAACTTTCCTAAATGCGTCTGTTCAAGCAAAATACCACAGGGCAGTTGTTTTATGCACAGGAAAAATTTATTTATTATAATGCTGACCATTATGAACCAATTATGTTAATATTTATTTAGGGCTAGACTAAACCTTCTGCCCTGTTTATGGGATAGCACATAGTTTCATCACCTCAAGAGAAATAAGCTGTGCTAGTTCCTGACCAGATGTGGATATTCACTCTCTCTCTCCCGCTGGCTTTGTTGTAGCAATGTTTCTAAGTTCACCATTACATACAAATATTTGAGGATAGATTGTGAAATCATGAAGTAGGTCCACAAAGAGACTTAGGCAATACTTCTAATATTGACTTATAGCCATTTCACCTTTGTTTTGAAGGTGTAATGTTGATCTTGATTTTGATCTTGTTTGCTCCAGAAACTGAAGTTAGCCCTGAATTAGGAACTTCACCATGGATTTACCACACTGAATATTTGTATCTATGTTAGGAGCCGTCTTGACCCTTCAGACAGTGGAGATTTAACCAATACCATTCACGAAGTCTCATGTGTTATTCACATTGCTAAACCAAATGCTGACATATATAGCCAGGTGAACTACAGAAAGGTTCATAAGTTGATTATTTTTAGTCTATAAATGAAGCCAAACCACTCTGACACAGACACCTTCACTACTGACAAGTAAGATGGACCCTCCATCCTTCAAATTTCTGAATAGTTCATAGACAGAATTTGAGAATAAAAATCATAGTAGTCATCAAGGTAAGTAAAGGCCTGGGAATACGCAAATTTCTAAAAAGGCAGACAGACACATCTAAAAACCCAGTCCTTTACTGGACTATATTCCTGATTTAGGTGCTTAATCATCTCTTGGTTCAAGCCATCATTTTCCCTGACTGTGCATGTTGCTTGATCTTAACTTCTACCTTAAAAAAAGCTCTTTTGAAAGATTTCTTTTTTCCACCAATGCTAGAAATGTCAACAATATTGAGAGGTCTTAAAAATCCATTTCTCAGAAATAGCTGATGCCACAGTACATCATTTGCAATGCCCTGATTCACACAACTTGAAGCAATAATGTACACAGTTAGGCATGACTGATGTTTTACTCAGTACACTGATCATTTATAGATTTTTGCCAAAAGGACTCTCTGCAATTGCGGGTTTTACTGCAATTTCCACTGTAAAAATGGTTATGCAACTCTTGAGTTATTAATCGACAAAAGTAGCCATGTTTTCAGATTATGTTTGGCTTTGCACTAAATCTAAAAATAGTGTGGGATGGGTTTTTGATTTTTTTAAGTATTCCATCCAAAAATTTGTATTTGATGTAGTCAAAATTTACTGTGTTTTGGAAATTACATAAAAGTGAGAAAATATTTAATTTCAAGGATTAACAACTGCTATAAACATAATCAGTAATGTGTGAATTTCTAAGCTGCTTAAGCAGCTTGGTCCACTTAAGGTTTGGTTGCCTACAGGAAAAGCGTTTGAAAGTATCAAAATATCTGGAGTCTACAGAATAGAAAATCATGTAGAAACAGGTTCTTAGTTATGTATATAGAGTTTCTAAACCAGGAGCATTGAAATAACAGCCTTTCTACTGTCTTGTATTTCTCATTCCAATCCTAGATGAAACTAAATTGTATGAAGTAAAAAAGAAGGAGCTAGAAGAAATCACTTCAAATTGTCAAAGTAAGAGAAGATGTTTTGAGTGTATTTTTAATCCTATTTTAATATAATGCTATCCAATCTCTTTACCTACTGTGTTATCATCATCCTCAGTAGTAAAATAAACAGCTACTTCTTTTTGTTCTGTAATATTTTGTAATATATTTTAGTCTGTAATGATATACATTGTAAAGAGTTAGATTACAGGTATTTCCAAATAAATATCAAAATTAGCATTTGGGTTTTTTTTCCTCTTTTACACCTTACTTGTGGATTTGTCATTCATCTGGTCAACCATAAGCAGCAATGAACAAAGTTAAAGTTAAATTGCAAAACATGAAACCTGAATGTCTGAATCAAGATCCAATGGCATTTGAAAAAAATTGCACTAACTGCCCCTAGAACCAAGTGACTTCAGTTGACAGACCTGATTTAAATAATCATCTCCCTAACACATGCTAAATATTTCCAAAAAAAATCATAACCTCACAAGCTCCAGGGCTGCAAAGAGTTAAACAAAAACCACATTTCTGTTCCCAGTCTAGCTTGTGCTCATGTACTGGGAAAGGTCAGTAAACTCACTCTAGTAACTCCACCTAGTATTTGTAATATTTAATATATTACTGTCCACAAAAATACCCCCATAACATTGAAGTCTGAGGAGGAAGAAAGAAGAGAGAGATGTGTTCATATCCATGTGTACAGGTTATAAAGCGTATGCCAAAAACCCCCCTTTATTTCATACCATCATCAACACTGACATGGTAGGTAGTTTTGACACTGAAGACATAAGCAAAGAGCTTTGAGTTTTATTTCTGATTTTACAAGCTGTTACCTATGGCAAACACTTCTTGCAGCTCTATTCCTCTAGTATAAAAGTGAGGTATCTATGCCCTGAAGATTTTTTTAATGACTTTCAGGTAGCTTTTAGTCTTGGATAGTGCATAATCGCTAACGATGTAGAGAAACCTAGAATGTTGCATGGTTCCTTGACAAAGAACTTGAAATTAGCTGCAAATAGTAGGGCCAGTTATAATCAGTTTGCATGTTTGGACATAATTTAAATAATGTAGCCAAATACAAGCTGCCTCAAATAAAGAAATACCAAATAATACCACCTGTGAAATCTATAAAGAAAATGCTTATAAAATGCAAGTCATGGTTTGGGAATTACTTGCGAAGTTCAACAGCTAAAATATCAATATCCTGACCAGACAGCTCCATAGCTTTTACAGTACTGATTAGTGCTGTTACTTTTCTCTCAAAAACTATTTTTAACCTATTCATCTCCCTTAATAAGCAAAAGAAAATAAATAATCCAAACAAAGATAACACAAGAACATATCACCAATAAAAATTAGACATAAATCAGAATACCAGGTGGCATTTGGATATTTTCAGGTATTTTTCAAGCTATATTTCGAGTACAGTAGCAAACTACCAATTAAAATAAATGATTAAGAAACCAACAGATTCTAGAGATCTATAATGCTGTTTATCACAATACACCCATTTACAATCACTAATAGATTTCACATACCAACACCAAAGCACATACGGTGTTCAGAGAACACGTACAACAGAAAAGAATAGAAAAGCAACCACATAACGTTCTGAAAGTACTTCAACAAAATAAAAATTATCTCCTGCAGAATATTCCAGATTACTGTCTGTCTTTTAAGTATGGCAGGAAATTTCAGTTATGTTCACACTGAGTCATCACATTCCACTGACTTCAAACAACTCGTTGACATCCTTATTTTTTTAATTGAGACATCAAATAAATCAAAACAGATTTTAACACCAAGTAACAAGTTACTATCTAGAGAAAGACCAACATATAATGGGCAGCTGTCATTCAACTGGGTATTTTGTAGGATAGTTTCAAACACCTTTATTAATATCACAGAAAGCTGGACTGTTTCTCAAAAAAATAAAATACCCTGTTCAGGAAACAATCAACCTTTACACAGGCATTTGTCAGGTCTGTAACCCTACACACTTGAAACCCCACAGCTGAAGCTTGTCTTTTGTCACTTAGTTAAGTAACCCTGTATTCCACAAAACAAATACAAGGAAATGAGAAAACAAGTAAATATTTACTCACCAGCCTTCTCTTTCTCTGAAATAACTGGCATAGCCTGAAAGAAAAAAAAATAAATTATATCACTATTAAAAAAAAAAAATATTCGGGAAACATTATAAAATCTTAAGGTAGATTATATGACTGTCATGAAGGTCTGGAAAGAACTGAGTTAAGCACTCTGGAGAGAAACACACAGTTCCCATTTCAGTGGTTTATAATCTACTATGAAACCATTTAAAGTTAAAAAAAAAATAACAAGACTACGAGAGAAGGGAGTAGATGGAGTTAATTAGATATTCCAATGACTGCATTTTGAAATAATCATCCTAGAATACATGCCCACAAAATTCCACTGGGAAATTACTAAATTCTGAAGGAATAAAGACAAAAACTGACTGTCTGAGAATGAAACTAAAATGACAAATCTTCCTTTTGCAGAACTCAAGCAGAGTTTGTAGAGTTCGTAGAGTTCTGACATTGACTCCATATAGTTACGATTTGGGCTTAAAATCTATGTTGTCCTATAACATATCACTTTTTAACTTATCTTTTTACTTATCTTACTTTATCACTTTTTTAAGGGGAGTGAGGGACAGAAATCACAGAACAGTTTCAGACTTTGCACAGAGTTCCTGAAGTAGACTTTGAAAAATTCATCTCAGGATTTGATTTGTCATGCTGTATAAAATAGTATTTTTTAGCATTTCCTGAATTACATTTTTTTACAAACTTTAAAGAAATATATGTTGTCTAAGATACGTTCCAAGAAACACCTTACGGAGTGGTAATAGCCATAAGAATCCTTTTGTAATTCTTTCTGTTCTACCTGTACTCTGATCAGTTAAATATCTATTGCTTGAGTTTGACATGCAAAAACATCATACCATCAAGCTAATATTATTCAAAACAATGGGTCCTTGCTTGAAAAGCATTTCCCTCACTTTGTACAAACGTATTATGTTTGGAAGGAACACCCTTCTGTTCCAGTAAAGCAATGAAGTTAATGCAATTAACTTCCATAGTCTGAAGAAAGTTAACATGCCAAGGAAACAAAATCACAGAATGAATCAAGGTATCAGTTGCAAAGAAAGAAAAAGTGTATCATGTAAAGATTTTTTAAAATAATTTAATCATAGAAATTTGAAAAAGCGTATATAACTTCTTCTCTTTCCCAGACCTCAGTGTTTACATCAGCTAAGAAAGATAAGAGGAGAAAGAAAGCCCCAGATTCACTATTATCATTTGTCCAAGAATGACATTTTGAAAGAGAAAACTTTGTAAAGAAGAGAAAGTGAGAAACAAGCAAGCAAACAGGAAAAGGAAACCAAACAGAAGAAAAAAAAAAAAAAGAGGGAATATTGGTGTAAATCAAATGGAACTGTTGGACAGATGAAGGAAAGAGGGAGACTGGTTATTATCGCATTTACTGTTAGGCTTTGCTAGCTATAAAAAACATGAAATAAGGCATGATGGCTTCCTTTAACAAAAGCATAGAAGACAACACTGAGTTGACTGGAGATTTGGCAACAAACCGTCAACATCATCATAAACTGTGTCATGGAAAAGAGACAACAGTTAGGTGAGGACAGCCTTTGTAAGGTCTCATATGCAAGGCCAAGATGAACAGTGAACAACTGTGATTCAGTTGCAGGACTCAATGGGGATATGATGGAGTGAAAAGTACAGAAGATAATTTCTCTGGTGGTTTTATGGCAGACTTAAATGAATTTTAATCATATTCTCTATAATTGTGACTATATGTATATATAACTCACCAACAGTGAGTCACTGGTAGTGCCTTTGACCTGAATGAACACTTCTGAATGAGTTCCCTTCATTATTCATAGTGGCATGCAGATTTTATTTTTCATATCAGATTTTAAATCTTTGTTAATCTTGCCATTTGACACTTTAAGTTATTTCCTGGAAATATACAATATTTCTAATTCATGATCACTAAAACATGTTGATTTAGAATCAAACATCTTATTTTAGTAAAGCTATTAGATGCTAGCCTTAAAGGGTGTTAGAGTTGTTTAGCAGGTTTGGCCCAAGCAAAAAGCTGTAGTTGGAAACACAAAGAACCGTAATGCCTCAGGGCAGACATGTAAGTCACAAAATTAGTACTTCCGTTAACTAGGATGAAGAGGCACTATAAGTTCCAGAAAACATAGAGTGAGGCTTGGAAATAAAACTATTTCCTATATTCCTGCAACAATCTCAATCTCTAGCATTAAGATTGATGCTAGAGAGACTGATGTAGGTAATGCAATCTACTGAAAGTAAGAATTCTAAAATCAAGTCTGGTGCATGGAAAAAAAAATTCTACTGAAGTATTCAGATAACAAAACAAATTAAAAATGATAGCTCCACAAATTATACAAGGTCTCCTAGAATAATTAGGAGAAGGACTGCATACAGTGGTGACTACCTGCTACCATCATTTCTCTCTTCCCCAGGCCCTTCATAGTGCATTATGTAAAGACAGACTTTTTTTTTTTTTATTGCTTCACTTTTCTTCCTTTCTATCAGACTTAACCCACTTCTTCAGCAAAACATGGTACCATTTATGGTACTCTTAAAATTCGAAGAATTAATTTTCTCTGATTTGGTCTTACTGCACAAGAAAAAAAGTATAATGTTTTCCAGTAACAAAATATTTTCTCAAATGCATGTGAATCGAAGTTTAAAAAAAAAAAAGAGAAAAAAATGATCTCTAATGAAAGTAAAATCTTTATAACAGAACACAAAGTATGTTTTTTCCAAAGAATATCAATATCCTTCTCATTATAAAAACTGCAACATGATTATTTGACTTGGAGCATGATACTGTAGTATATTTACAAATTCTGAATCCATTATAACAGTTATGAAAAAATAATGTCTAAACCAAGTAGGTCTTACTCATTAATTCTTTTACAATTTAAATAAACAGAACTTGTATATATATATACCTATCTCATATTTTTAGTCAAAGGTTTAGATCTGCTTAGTTTACAAAAAAAAAAATTTTAAATCTCCCTATTTCATAGAAATATATAGTAAAGTTCCTGATTAAAAAAAAATAAATCCCCAAAACCTACCCTCTTGATCCACAAAGTACTAAGATGCCTTGGACGATACTTTCAAATATGTCTGCTTCTTAAATAGGGTGTAATTCTGCTGAATCAGGATGTAAAATGAGCTAAAAATTCTGTCAGAATGCTCTGTTTCTGCCTAAAAGCCCAGGAAAAAATAAATCCTAAATGCAAGTAACATTTCTTGAAAATTTAAGATAAAGTAAAACACGAGCGAATCTTCAACACAATCTCAGCCTACTATTGGTTTAGATTTTTGTTAATACAGCTACACGTGCTGCTTACATGCTGCCCAGTGGGAAAACATGATTGTTACTTATGAGAAATGCTCTCATCTCCAGTACAGTCTTGAATTCACTGGAGACCTCCTTCCAACGAGTTCCATATGTTCCAAATGAATTGCATTCCCAGGAAGTGATTTAACATTTCTGGCAAAGGAGCAATTAAACCGGATTTTCCTGCTTGGCCAGATGGGTTCACTGTAACTTCATATTATTTCTCACTCTCCTCACAGAAGTAAAGAACTGGACTAAAAATTTCCACATGATTGGGTCACATGATTAGAAAAAAAAACAAAAGCAGGCACACACCCTTTTTGCAACCCCTTCAAAGATTTCAACTAACACCTCCCCATAAATTTGGGCTTGTATTATATTTTTCGTAGTATGTGGTCTTAGTCATAGAAAACAAAACCCAAAAGACCCAAAGGAAATCCCTCTAGACAGGTAATCTAACATGACTTGCCTAGCAGATCATTGCTGAAATATACTCGGGATTTTCTTTTAAATTAGAGAATGCTATTTTTAATCTATGAAAAACTTACTTGAAATATCATATTGAAAATTTTTGTCTGCATCCTTAATGTATTGCAACTGATAACCTCTAAAAGTATTATGCACGCAAATATGATTGTAAAGTGTATGTAAAACACTATATTGGACATTTTTCTTTAAAGTTGCACTTGCTTTGCTCAGATAGAAATCATTGACACTGGGTTAAATAACCATTCCTTTGAATTTCATTGGAAGTTAGGTGGATAAGCTGTCATCTAGCAAGAAAAAGTGGTGAAAAATTCTGATAAATCAAAACTTAATATAAAATTTTTGCACAAAAAAGTTTTGTTTGACCAAACTGAAAATATCTACTTTTTTTTTTCCTAAGCTTTTAAGAATATTTTAACAGGAAACAGAAGTAAATACATAAAATATCCCATAATTTCAAATGGCACTCAGTTTGGTCATTTGCAGTTCTTCTCTATGAAGAGAGGAAGGAAAGAAAAAAAATCCCTCCCCAATCCCCAAATTAGCTTTCTTCCATTACAGAGACAAAATTCTCATATTTCATTCGCTGAGTTGCGCTAAAAAAATTAGCCCTGTAACTTTCCTAATTGGAAGTGTTAGAATCAGTAGATGTGTGCAGTGTTTCAGTGCTGAGAGGAGGAGGCACTATCTGCAAAGAAGCCAGAGTCCATTTGGGAGCAGCGGTGAGAGGATGCTGAGCTGCAAGACTGCCATTGGAAAACTGCTGAGGCACATCCAGTCTGACCTCAGCACAGTTTGGGTCTCTCTTAATTCTAGTGCAAAGATATACGTTTTTAATACTGCCTCCAAACCTGCAGACAAAGCCATTATAAGTAAAATTAAACTCGCTATCTTTTTGTTTCCTTGCACTCACAAAACACGAACAGAGACTCCACAACCTCTCTGGGCAGCCTGTTCCAGTGCTCTGTCACCTTCAAAGTAAAGTAGTTTTTCCTCATGTTGGGATGGAATTTCCTGTGTTCCAGTTTGTGCCCATTGCCCTTTGTCCTGTCACCAGGCACCCCTGAGAAGAGTCTAGTGCCATTCTCTTGACACCTGCCCTTTAGATACCAATAAGCACTGATGGATCCCCTCTCAGCCTTCTTCAGGTCTCTCAGCTTTTCCTCATACACAACTGACTCTTCTGCAAAGGGCTACAACAGATGGCAAGGGTTTGTATAAACGAGCAAAGTTACTCTAGAAGAGCATATAACATACAGTTTCTGAAATAAGGATCTAGTGACACCTATTTAGCTTTGTAATATCTAATAAACCAATTGGAGTGAGTATATATTTCAATTTTGCAAACAAGATACACTTTACCTCCAGAATAAAACTTCAGTGTGGGTTTTGTTTGGTTGGGCTTTTTTTGTTTGCATTTTTTGGTTTGTTTTTATTATAGAAATAATGTGCATTTGACATTATCTGAATCACATTTTCAATGCTGCCATACAATTATGAAGGATATTCTACAAAACCCTTCCATCATAGAAGGCTGTTAGATATTCAACCTTTTTGCAGATGCGTAACACACTGGGAAATTCCCTTGCTTGTGATCTAGTACATTTTGATTTGCAAAAATTTCTACAATTTTGTCTGTGGAGATAATATCTATTACTGTCCAGGGTGAAAGAAATGTTCCAGCACAAACATAATCATTCTGGGATTTGACTAGAAAGGGAAAATCCGCCCTTCATCATAATCATGAGCAGTTGACTAACAATTGCTGAGCACAAGTTGTTATAAACCCCCTATCTTATTTTTAGAAGTGTTTTTATTGTCATCACTTTTTATTCCTGCATTATAAAATCATGTTCTAAATTCTCAACCTAGTGGATACTTCTTTTATGCAAAACAACATAAGAATTGTGTTTTTCACTTAAATGGTTTGCTATAAGACTAAATCCATGTCCCCATTCTAAAATACTGGAAGCTTTGTATTGCATTAGGAGCAGAAAAGAGACCAACCTCCAAAGCTTGCAAACATAAAAATGAATGTTAAATTTAGTATTTAAATTGGATTGTTGATTTTTAGGACCAGAATCAAATATGTATATAGAAGTATACATCTGTCATCTTCTTTCTATTTCTTTTATAATCAAAACACACAAAAATCTAAAATCCTCTAAAGAAGAGTGATCTAATAAGCTTCGGGAAAGAAGATAATATCAACACAATATACAGTTACTGAGTAAGGACTAATGAACCAAATGACAAAGAACTTTCTATTCCACTAAACAAGAGCAATCTTGTACCTGAAAACTGAGGTCAACAACACTCAAACAAAACCCAGATTTTAAGTATCATGTAATTTCTCAAACAGTGTCAGTTCATCTGAAACCTTTAAATAAACATTATATTTTATTTAGAAGGTATGCTCCAGTTTTCTTAATTTAGATAAGTAGTAGTTAAAATTCACGAGGTTATTTTACATGAAAGAAAACAATAATTCACTATCATTCAGATGGTTTGAAATTGGGGAAAGACTGCAGTGTATAAACAAAAAATTTCCTCTGTTATAGCCTCATAACAACACAATATTGAATATTTATAAGAAAATTTTCATTTTTTGAAACCAAAGCCTTTCCTATTAATGAATCAGATGAAGAGAATAAGCATGTGGAAAACTCTTTTGGAAATAGTAATTTAAAGTACCACAGTCTTTTGGTATTTGCATTGAACTAAAATCGTAGCAATAATGTAGAAGAAAATCCAAGAATCACTAGTTTATAATTCAGAATTATTTACAAAACATTATTTATTTAACTTGTAAATTTTTAAATTAAGTTTTCAATTAACCTCAATTTTTACAATTTTGATATTTTCTTTTTCACTGGACAAGGAAAGAGGAAAAGCAAAACCGTCAACTTTCAGCACTGACCAGCTTTAGAAGGGGAATTTCGCAAGGTCTTTCTTTGTGGTCTTTCATTATACTAAAAATTGCAATTACTAGAAGTAGAGCAGAAGGCAATTAAAATCTACCCAACAGTAAAGCTGCATGAATTAACTCAAATTTTAAAAGAAATTAATGTCACATTCAGAGATCTCCAACTAAATTTATGAGGATGCTATATATTTAGTTCTAGTGGAAGTACAAAGCTGTATGCTTGCCTGCGTATGTTCTCCTCCAGTCAGTTGTTTGCCTCTCCCCAACTACTTTGTTTTTATGACTAGATATTTCTGTTTGCTCCAGCCTCTTTATGCCACTGAGGTCATGCACAGAGACCCCTTCTAGTTAGTGCTGGATGGTTGGCAGTTCTCCTTCCATGAGGCACTTGCCAAGAGCCTGCACTTGGGGTGGTCTGGTAACTTCATGCATCTTTGTCATTCAGCTGGCAGAGTGTGACTCTTGCTGGATTGGAAGTGCAAAACAAAGATGCAGGATAACTGTCCTGTGCTCTGTTTGGTGTTATTATAGACTTTCCATAGATCAGGGTAAGCTCCCAGTGCTCTGAAGTCTGTCAGGACCACATACAGATGGTTTATGTGCCAGATAAAACAACAGCCTGTCCACGACTTGTCCAGATCATTAAGTAGAATTTGACCATAATATAGAATTAATTAATTCCTGTCTCTTTAGGGATGCTAAAGTCTTCAGAGCAGTTAGATGCAAGCTCCTAAGTATCACAAGAGTTACATCATATATTTTCTGAAACATACCTACGATTTTTTTTTTAAAAATTAGCAGCTTATTTGCATATCAAGACTTAACTCTGAAAAATAAATTAAAAAAAAATTCAAAAAATAAATTAAAAAAAAATCAAAAGTGTGAAATAAACTTGGGTTTGATGTTTCCCAAGAGTTCTCTAGATAAGGAACCTGTTTTCACTTGAACTGCTTTTTAATTATTGCAGTGGACATAGAGTACCTGAATGAGAGGTCAGGTAAATTTTAGTTTAATGTTAAGGAACATTTATACAGCTTTTGGTAATAACAAAATCTGTGCTTCCTCCAGTTTTACCAAACATACGTATCTATTCCCTAAAGAAAACATAGCTTTAATGTGAACACCAAAGCTGAGATGTGACACACTACCTCTAGGACTGGAGCAGCCCCAAGAGTGCTCATGCTTTCCATCAATCACCAGAGGTTCTATTAGGGTTCATTTACACATAGAGAGCATTTTCCCAAGCTCAGAAGTAATTTGTTTAGCTAATGTTTATCTTATAAAACCGTTTACAATAACAAACACATCAATAAACCCTGAAACATTGGCAAAGCTGAACTACTTGGGAACCAGAGGGCACCCAGCTCTATAAGGCAGCAGGAAAAGATAATTAAAGTCTCATGTTTCCCATTTGTTTCAACATCATGTAATGTCTACAAATGTGATTTTGCCTTGAAGTCCTTAAGTGTGGAGAACGCTTCTACATGGCTGACAGGAATCCCAGCGATTTCAGTCTTTTCTCATCTCTTTATATATAAAACCTACAACCTTAGAATAAGTCCATTTATATTCATGTAAATAAAAAAAAAATTCAATCCTGATGATAGAAACTAAAATTTGTTCCATGGTGACTAAATTACCACATACCTTTGAGCACTTACTTGTAGAGTGAAAAGGGAAATTAAAAACCACAGAATCATACCATTCCTGTCTTTCCCTAGCCACCTCAAAGAAAACAAAGGAGTTTTTTGCCCTTCATCCCAAGAAAATCAAGTCACTCTTAATAATTATGAAAGGTACAGACAAGAAAATCAGGAAGCTCTTCTCAATGCTGCAAGCACCAGTCCATCATAATGCAGAAGCTGCATGTTCATGAGCTAACTGAGAAAAGATTGGCAATACGAATCATCAAATATATAAACAGGCAACCTGATTCTAATGATCTTTCTGGTGAGTCAGCCCAAATCCAATGGTTGATTGCTATCTACATTTTGGAATTCCACCAATGTTAGTCTCCTGGATTTGGAGCTCACAGAGGTTAGAAGCAATAAAATCATATTGGAGTTTCTTGGATATTATATTTAAAAAGGATTGCTATTTATGCTATTTGAGGGTGACTTCACTGTGCTCAGCTTTATGTTCTGAAAAAGAAAATCAGGTGTAGTGCATTGCAACAACTTATTGACGCCTATTAGGAGGGCAGTTACTATTGGCAACTACTCACACTCTGAACCTGTGTCACCTTGCTCTCAAATCCCAGCTGGTTACTCTTCCCCTTATCAGCAGCAGGCTGCTGCAGCTGAGTCCTTTCTCTCTCAAAATAAGAAAAGCAAACCCCAAGAAACTAATTTTTAAAACTTGATACGTATGTTTTGGCACAAATCTTTATGTTCACAGTCTCACATAAATTCAGTCCCTGTGATATTTCATCTGTTGGACCAGGCGGGAAAGGATCAAAAGCAGATCCCCAGGTGGCTCTTGATCTTGAGCCTTTATCCAGGCATAGAAGAATAGGTTGCTACAAAACCTCTTCTATGATCATGAAAACTTTACTTTACATAAATCAACATAGAAGCTGAAGAGTCAGATAATAGCAATACTGATAATGAGATGATGTAGAGAGGAGGGAGATAGCATGCCAGATAGAACCAGTGACAGGCTTGGGAGAGTCAGTGGGATGTTATTCTTTAAAAAAGTGGAAGGTAGCAGGACTGATCACGGGACAGTAAGTGCCAAATTTCAATAATTTAACACTAAGTCAGCTAGATGTGGTAATTACCATGTTTCTTCTTGGTTTACTAAAATACAAAGCAAAATAGACTAACATAAACCACCCCATTTGCTTTCACAAGGAAAAGACAAACGGCAAGGAGTTGAAGCACAAATGAAAAGAGTAGCTTTGTCTTGGGTAGGAGGAGTAGGTAAAAAGAAGAGGAATAAACACTAACATATACCATCTGGATCTGGTTTGCTTATTTGACTGTATTCTTGGAATCTCAGTTTGTTTATTCTTCAACATATACAGGTAGGGATTACAATCTTAAAAAACACCAAACCACGTTTGTACTGTGATCTTACTAAATCAATATTTCTCCTGGTCACCGTGACCTTACTAAATCAATATTTCTCCTGGTCACCCAAGACAAAGAGAGAAAATTAAATGAGTTCTTTTGAATGCTCTCTGCATATGTACTGTGCTAACCTTTAAACACTTATCAAATTTGTGGGTAACATATAGGGGAGTAAAACAAAAAGATGTCTTTGGGTTGAAAAAGTAAGAAAGCCTGCTTTTCAGTTCATTGAAGAACTTCTGTTTCTTTCAAGACGATTGATTTCAAAAGAAAAAGTAGGAAAGATGAAAATATTTACTTATATGAAAACAACTCTTTTTTTCTCCCAAAGACAGAAAGAAAAAGTATAAAAACATGTAACAAGAAAAAAATAAGTTTCTTTATCACTGGGAAAAGAAACAGGAGCTTTATCTCCTAAAAGGGCCCAGGGAAGTGATACAAAGTAGGTTTATAAATCCAAATATAACAGTGAAAGTTCTAAAAAATATCCCAAGCCCTTGAAAAACCTCTTTGGGAAACAAAACATTCATCTGCACACCTGTTTTATGCTAAAATACTTGTAACCACCACCCCCCACCCCCCTCACCCCCCATTTATGTTTGAGAAAAAAAACCCCACAACTATAACCATTTCTACTTTAATATCTAGGCTCTGGCTAAACTGACCATTAAACTTACTTTGTTCATATAACCAAAGGCTTGGTTCCTCCGGTGCAGTTGATAAACCAGAAAAGAATATATTTCTGTTGCCAGAGTTTCCTCAGCTGGAAGCATTACCAGTAAGAGCATTACTCCAGGTTTGTGATATGACCAATTCCTACTGCGCTTCTTTAGCTTAACTCAGCAATGCCTGTGCTAACATCTCATAGTACATACCTACATGGACCGACACTGGTGCAAACACATGTGCTATACATCTTCCGTCTCTTCTGCAGAAATTCTATTTTATTTTCCAGATTTACTATCTGTCAAGCAAGGACCTTTGATACCATAAAAATACAGAAGCCAATAGAAGTACTCATACATCTGGAAAGTTTCTCTCATGCTGCTGATGTATTTTAAAAGCCTGGGAGGAAGGAGGGGTGTTTTACAATTGCCTGCAGGTGACTCTCTTTTCCATTCACCACCTGAAGACTCAGCCATAAATGCTTCAGGTTAAAGTTAAGATGAGCTTACTGCATGTTTAAGATGACAGGCTAGTTATTGCTTTTCTTAAGGCAAGACCACTGGGGTTAGTTGTGGTCTGGTAATAGAACAAGAGTACTAGTTGGATAATATTTGTGCCAGTTATAAATACTACATTTTTCTCATCTTTAAAATACAAATAATAATGCTTTACCGTTAAATTGGGATGTTTGGGGGCTTTCAAGTGCCTAAAAAAAATTCTGCAAAGTATTCTGATTGTTCTGTGGTAGACTTTTCTAAGCATTGCGTCTAACAAGGTAGTATATTGTAAGATTAACACATAGCAAATCAATTAATCTTACCTTTTAAACATATACACAATTTTCTCACATTACTAATTTGTTTTTTTCTGTAAATCATCTGGCATGCTATGCATTTCTTGCATTCTGATATCAAAATATTTTCCAGTAAGAAGTTCCATATGTTAGTCCACTTGTTTCTAACATTTTGATTGTTAGAATCAGTGGGTGTTTTAGGAGACACAACTCCTTCCATAATAAAAATGACACTGTAGTTTTTATTTTAATTAACAGGTATAATAATTTCCTATTCAAACAATGTCTAACCATAGCTGGTGAAGAATATGCTCTGTCTGAAAACTTTTGCTTTATAAAATCCTTTTATAGAACACTTAAAAGTTGAAGATATTCAATATTGCCGTTTACTTATCTAACATACATTCCATCGGTATTTTCTGTAGATGATATATTTCTAATTCATGGAAAAAGGAAATTTACTGATACAGAACACAATTCTGCTAAAGGCAGTAGAAACTTTGACAATTACTCCAGTAAGTGAAGCCTCCAATGGATGCTGCTTGACTAATAATCTCCCTGTCTATGCTGTGTCCCTTTCCTCATTAACGACACCGTTCTCTGTAGGCCTACACAGATATACCTAAAAGATAATAAAATCTGCTATTAAAAGGCAGATTTTATATCAAACCTTTTATTAATTGCTGTATTTCCTATGAAGACAAACATTTTAAGGTCACTCCTTTTCTAGAAGTTCTAAAATTGGTCCTATTTCAGGATCACTTATTTATTTATTTTGTTCTGTATTTTATTTTTGGTTTCTGCAAGCATTAAGTGAAGAAGTAGCTTATTGACGTCTGTGTTCCCACGCTATTCCCATGAAAATCTCATTTGGGCTTGCAGACAGATGTACTGCACATCCTGAAAGTAGTAAGTGGGTCCAATTCTGTGAAGTGTTGGACGTTTTCTGTATTTCCCCAGGATCATGCCCTTAGAGTACACTTTCTTTCTCAATTGTTCCAATTTCCCAAACTTTTTGTGGCACATTAAAAAATGTATTTCACAGTTTTTAAGCTTTCAAAACTTTCCAGAGGGAAACAAGACACAAGAGTTCAAGAACACTTTTGGCTTTTATACCAATACCAGTCCCCTGAGAAGAGTTTGAATTATTCTGTATTTTTGTTAAGAAGGTCTATCACAAATATGCAACCTTTTCTGCAAAAACACTTTTGACTGAATCTTATGTTCACACTCAACCCTTTTAGAACCAAAATTTCACAAGCATTTAAAAATATTCCTGACCATTAATGATAGTGCAAAGAACTCTAGAAGAAAGCCACAAATCTCATTTCACCACATGAAAAGAGTAGGTGGTTTTTTTTGAAAGTATGCAGGCTGCAGACTGGCAGAGTAGATTTCTGACGAAATAGCTGCATTCCATATGAAAAAGATTTTGTAAAAAAAAATTATAGGGGTAGGATAAATATAAAAGTTTAAATCAAACCACATTAGTCCCTGGTTTTGTATGCAAATTTAAATCACAGTGTTGCCACAGGAAGGGTACATGCCTTTTTATAAAAAAGGATTTCTTTCTTGTGTCTTGGCAGCAAATAAGCAGAAATGTGGCTTGGTGAAAATAAAACACCCAACCAACAAACAAAACAACACCACCGTACCAATCCTTCTACCAGTGCCTGTTTTTCATTGGAAAGAATAGAAGAATGGCCACCCATGTACTTTAGATCTTCCAAGCTCAATGTTTGCACGCTGAACTCGATGAGAAAGGAACAGTCTGTGTATGAAGGAAGTTGCAAAAATTTGCTATGTCTCTCAAGACAGAAGTATAGAATGAAATTTCTATTTTACATTTGCCTGCGTTTTGATTTAAGAATAAATGTGGTGATAGCAGTAGAGGGTAGTCATTACTTTGCAGCTGCTGAAAGAAAAAAACCTGTAGTAATTAGTACCAAAGAGAGTGAAAGAAATAAGCCAACCTGCTGACAAATTACTTCAATTCTTTTCAGTCTGCTATCTTTATGCTTATTACTCCATTATTTTGTACTTCTAATCTAGTCAAAACCTAGACCATTCTCAGTCACTAATCATAGGCAAATCCTACTCCCTGTCATCAGGCCTTAGCTTGACAGAGAAACAGAGGAACAGCCAGAGGTGAGGATCCAGTGGGCTAGGGACAATTTAGAGAGGCTGGATGTATTCCAACCCATGAGGTTTAATGAAGTCTACCCAAGCATGCTGAAAGAGATGGCTGATGTGATTGCAGGGCCAACTAACATCTGTGAAAAATCATGACAACTGTGGGGTGTCCCTGATGACTGGAGAAAGATTTACATCCATCTTCATAAAAGGCAAAGAGGCAACCATCTCAGTCCATCCATGTAAAGATCATGGAGTACCTTGGAATCCATTTCCAAAACCATGAGTGACAGGAAGGCAATCAGGAACAATCAGCATCAATTTACCAAGAGCAAATCATCCTTGACCAACCTGATTTCCCTTCCAAGATGTAATCACTGGCTATGTGGATAAGGAGAGAGCAGTGAATATAATGTACCTTAACTTTAGTAAGTTAGTAAGTAGGTAAATTTAGTAAGTAAGACAATAAGTAACACTGTCTCCCAAACAGTCTCCTTTGAAAGCTGTGAAAGAAGGAGTTCGAAGAGTAGACAGAGAGATGGGTTGATAACTGGCTGGCCTGACATCATTCAAAACTCTCAAGCCATTAAAACTGACATTTTCAGCTAGGGTATGTAGTTCAAAACCAGCTTATCTCTAGGATTTTTTAGAATGGGGACAGAACTCGTTTGTTCTGAATTCCTAATGGCGTCTAGATGCTACTTAAAGATGTAGGACAAGATAATGCCAAATGTTGCTGAACACAGAAGAGCAGCTCCACACTCAGTCTGAGGAAAAGATGAAATTCTGCAAAAACTAGAATCAGTGGGACTTCAGGGAGTACCCAAATTAAAAAAAGATTGGGATGCTGACACACAGGGAAGCTGAAATAGCTCCTTTTATGTGTACTGAGCTTGGTTTATAGAAGTACAAAATGTAAGAACTTGTGAAGGCACCAAAGAAAGGCATAAATTCAAAATTGAAATCCAAGCAGGAAAAAGATGTTGGCTTAAAGCGTACCCTTACAGCCGCTGCTGATATATGACAGATTGTCTTGAAGTACTTTCCATGGACATCAAGAAAACAAATAATGGCAGCAGAAAGAGACGGTGTTGCCATAAGTAGTAATAAGAAATATTCATGAGTTTCCAAGTGGTCTGAGCAAACTCAATTGATGTTTGTGAGAATGGGACAGCATTTACAAGTGCACACAGCTGCAAAGCTACATTTGAACGGGACTAAATGGTCCAGACTTTCAGCTTAATGAACATCACACAAAACACCATGTGTTTTAACGCTTGCTCTCCTGCTTGTTATGTCTTATGAAGCCTGAATATTCCTAACTGACTCACAGTAACCCCGTGCAGTCCTGAAATACTGGCACCAGGAACATCGATTTATCTGGATCTAGAGAACTGCAAAACTTGTTTGTGTATGCATAGGAACAAAGCTGTCACATGAAAAAATACACTGCAGCAAGTTTCCTGATATGTTTTTTTTGTCTATGCTGAAAATTCCACAAATAAGTTCTTAGGAAGGTGAAGCTAAGAAAAATATGTAGCAAGAGATTGCTTTAGTACTTCATTACAATAGAGTGCACTTGCAGACAGCCTCTATTCTCAAGAACTCTGGTCTCTCATATGAAGCTATATAAAAGATGCTGCAGCTACAGGTTTCTGGCTGCCACTGAAAATCACAGTGTTCTGATAACAGTTAAATTATGTTGATACCATCACTATTTGCAAAGTACTGAAAATTATTACCCACTCCTATTCCTATTTCTTTTGCAAGTTGTTTAACATACTTAAGTATTCCAATAATGGAATTATCTTTTCTCTTTCTCTTTTTCTTTTTTTGGTTTTCTCCTTTGTTTTTTTTTTATAAGACAGCTCAAAATTTCCATCTGAGTATTTTCAGCTTTTATGAGCCTGGATCTAACATCACAGAAATTGCATTAAACAAAATAGAACAGAGCAGCCAGGCTGATCTCTGTGTCTTATATGCAATTATCTATCATTCAGTTAAAATAAGTAATCTTCAGGAGACCAAAATGTTCTGGAGAGATTCAGACTGTAGGTCGTAAGTATTTAGCATTAAATTAATTTAGTAAATTAACTTATACAACACAGGTAGGAAAAAAAAGGCATATTTTGTTTAGGACATTATGATGAGGGGAAAAAAATATTAGTATTTCTGCTAGTTGTGCCTTGAAGTTGTGCTCTTGAGTATTGGTTTAGTACAGAGACTATATGCTAAACAGGAGAGAGTATCCATAACATCAGTGTTCCTCTCTGCTCTGTATCCTATCTCTATTTTTCATTAATACTTCAGAAAAAATTATAACTGCTCCTTGTCTCATTAATACCCCAGACCAGCCATGGATAATTATGCTATTCTGATGCCTAGAGGTGGTGAAATCAAGTGAGAGATTTTATTTTAGTTCTTATTTTGCTGAAAAACTAAAGCAAGAAAGTTGCAGGCACGATGATTCAGGACAAATCCTGATCTTCCCATAATCTAGGAAAGATCAAGGGTTGTGCGTGGGAAATACTGTAAAAAGAGAGACCTCTGCAACCATATCACACTTTTCCAAAGAGAAGCAAGAAGGATGGATCCAACCTTGTTACATGATAATTAAGCTGATTTGTTTTAAAGACTTAAAATTGTTCCAATCTGTGACCTTTTCTAATAAACTGTATCAACAATTAACTACCCTTTTGCTATGAAAGTGAATGTTATTGAAAGGTTGAACTTCAGTTGCATTCTGTAGCAAATGAATCTTCTTACGCCTTTGCTGGCAAGACTTAAAAGCCATCCACTCTCAGATATCTTTTCCACATTCCTACATACAGTTATCAAATCGCTCATTATCCTTTGGACTGATTCCTCAGAGCTTACCAGGAACTGAAGATATGATATGCTATAAAAGTATTCACTTCTCTTGAAGTGACAAAATTAACCCCAATTCCAAGTGTGAGTACTTATTTAATTTGAGTTACCTGTGGATAGATGAACTTTTCCAGGAGTAATCACTGAGCATGATCCCATGTAAAACCCTGAATGCTGCTACAGCTCAACCACAGGAATTTTGTAATTAAAAGAAATAGATGAAAAGCCTTCTTCGACTTTAGCAAGCACTGAACTGTGTCCTAGATCACTAAAGGCCGTCTTTTCCCCTGATCTTTTCTGACTTCAAATGCTAAGGTAACTGATGTTGCTTTGGCCAATTTGGTCTCACCTACATTAGATGCTTTATTCACCCAATCAGTTTTACAAACTGCTACTGAAATACAATTTGAGAGGGTTGGTACCTGGTACAGACCTTTAAATAAGAGTCATGTTATGCCCATGTAATGTTGCATCTCTTGGGGTAGGAGGTGGAACTCTTGACCTAGCTCATGCTCAGAGACCTGTCTGTCACCTAGCTCACAAATCCAACAGTAAGACAAATTCTGCATCCTGCTGCCAGCTACAGAAAACAGTCAGAAAACAATTATCCTCCCCAAGTAATAAGAGTAGATCAGAAGGGTATAAACATTTTGATTTATGCTGTAGTGTCTAGTTAGAGGAGCCACCTAAAAAAGAAATATTGAACCTCTGTTTAAAATGTCATCCAACGTGATGCAGCCTACAATAACCAAAGCATTTATTATTCAACTCAGTACTGTAATGCTTGAAAATAATTTCCTCAAAATAACTTAAGAATTTATTACATGTAATTGTATTACCTGTAATACAGGTTTCATGAGGAACAACCTACTACCTATACATGAACTTACCAAAATCTTCACAAATTAATTATTCTGAAATAAAAAAGCCAGTAGAGCAGAAATACTGGAATGAAATTTCCAGTTAGCCTCTCCCATTTGGATGAATTCATCCTGTAGATGAAGAACACAGCTCCTTAACACTGTAGGATCAGTACATTTTTAATGAACACCTAATTGGGCCAAGACTTGGAAGAGTCCCAGGCGGAACTGGTAGAATTTTCCTCAGGTACTGCCTTTTAATGGAAAGACAACTACACTGTTTGGGAAAATAACTTGCTCAGCTGAATAAGAATCAGTCTCCAGAATCTGACAGTCAGAACGGGTCTGTTTGATGGAGCAGTGGAAAAACAAATGCTTGGTAAACACCAAAGCTCCCACTGCTGAACTTTGCAGCTGACCTGCCCTGATGCCTACAACAATGGGAACTTCCTACACGCACATACACAGCCCGTGAGACAAAAACATAGTAACAACATAATTACTAGATTGAGGAGACGAGCTACTAGAACTCCAGTGAAAACAACGAGGAGAGGTTGAAGAGCTCGTACTGCTTCTGTGGAAACTTCAGATGACCACACAGGAATTAGGAAAGAATTTCCCATGCATTTTATGGAACAAGTTGCATACTCTGTGTGGATCCACACGGGATGGTGATTTACTGGTTGGAAGAACTGAGTCCATTTCTCATTTTGGAAGGTGATATTCATAGTGGTTTTTTGGGTAGCATTGGCTAATAATACTGTCAGACCACAACACAGCAGGGAATGCAAAAACATGCCAGGTTTTTTCCAGTAAATCTTAAAGATTATCTGCTAGTGGATGACAATGATGTGTGGTTTTTAAGAAGATAAAAGTATAATTTGTTCACACAGATTAATGATAAAAAGCCACTCTTTAATAACTAGAGGAGAGATAATCTTTAAAAAGAAAAATCAACCTTGACAAAAATACGTGCAGTGTTTGTTTTTTTTTTTTTAATTCCTCAGTCAATTTTATATCAAGTCTTGTATTTAAACTTCCTACTTAATTCTTCATTTACACTTCCCATCATAGTTATGTATTGCGTGTATTCATAGAATGATATTTTTACTATGAAACTTCCATATTTAAAAATGCAAATTACTCATTGCATTTGCTGCCCGAAATTGTTTTCATCTTCATCTTAATTTTTATAGTGAAGATCCACCAATTTTGGATGGAAATAGTTAGTCATCACCTTCATATTTTACCTAACACAGTCCAAATCAGTACTTTCATTGCTATTCTTTTGTTCCCTGCTTCTGATCTTTACTCTGGAGACTTTGACCCCACTGATTTGTTTCTTTCTCTCAGTATGCCTTCTTTCCTGGGAACAAATGGCTTCATCCCCTGGCTTTTTCATGTCTTATTCTATTGGTACAGAATGAATTTTCAATCCCAGTTTACCAAGTATGGTCAATCATTGATTTCTCTCAACTATAATTTCCCCAAAGTCCTATAAACATCCCTTCCCGTGTCAAACACTGTCCCTATCCCATTCTTATTTGAAAAGATGATAATGAGAACATGTTTTAGAAAATATGTTACTCACTAATATTCTGTAATTTTTTTTTGTCCGTTTCCTACAGTGAACTGTCTTACCTTTGTCTTTATACTAAAAACTTCTTGAAGTAGGACTGATACAACAATTTAGGAAATGAGAATAATGCTGCCATTGGTAGCCTACTAGTATTTTTGCCTTCATTCTCATCAAGATCAGACATGCTTACACTTTGCAAACCTATTTTTTAAGTGGTGACAACGTTATTTGTATTACTGAAGCACTCAAAAGCCACAGACTTGGACTACAACCTCATTGTGCAAGATCCTGTACAAACAGGGCAGAAGAATATTACCCATACACCAGAAGGAATGTAACCAGTATAAAGAATCCTCATGCAGACTGATGTGGGAGTACAAGGAAAATGATAATTTGTGTCATATAAATAATATTTTAAATAGTCTGGGAACACTGGGATCTTAACTGACATCAACTTTTTTCAGATACCCCAGCAAAAGAGTACACTACAGAAAGCACTAAGAACAGTCAATGAGACTGATGTAAATTTCCTGATGTGTGTGGAGAGGATCTTCATGAGGAAAAATGTGAAGGAATCCAGTCTCCCATATTCCAGGTTTACCTGCAATTGTAAATGTTGTCTTGTACATATTTTTCTGAAGCATCTGCAATCTCATAACCTGAAATACATATAAAATCTAGAATATTTTTTCATCCAGATTATTTTTTCTTGTAAAAGTAAAGCAGTATTTACAGACTTTTTCCAAAGGTATGCTTATTTCCTTCCTTTTTTTTTTTTTTTTAATATTGTTAAAATATTGTTAAAATAACAAGGACCAGATTATTTTTTTCATGAACTGTTTTGCCTTTTCATTTGTAGCAAAACGTAAACTGTCATTATCCTTTCGTTTTCCCCCATTTCCAGTTTCCTCTTAAATAAGATCATCCATTTCTGAAGATTCCCAAAAACTCAGTCCCTGCAGCACACAGCTGCTCCAGAGGCCAGTATGCTCTTACGCCTCCTCTCTCTTTTGCCTCTTTCATATATAAGAGGATTATGAAAAGCACTGACAATTCTGGAACTTTTGAAGACAGTGGAAGAAATTTCAAAACATTTTTATGAACTTTATTTGCTGGATGGACTGTTCTCAAATGCCTTGTCAGCTTATAGGAATGAGAATCTATTAGCTATCTGTCAGCTTATAGGAATGGGAATCTATCATACCCATTAAAATGACTTTTATCAAAACTTGTAAGCTGCCCAAATGTGTGATAGATCTCATAAAAATACACATTACAGATTTTATTATGAGATGAATGGCATAATTGTTAAATTAGTTAATATTCCTTAGTAGCTACTACTCCATATGAGTCACGGACCACAAGACTGAAGTATGGTTTTGTCCGTGCATGCTTGCATGCTGAATTTGTTGCAAGATTAGGGTCTGAAATGTCATTTATTTCCCTACAGCAGTCTTTCCCACTACTACTTCACAGCAGTCTAGCATATTTATTGCAACGTGGTCATTAAAGGTAATACCAATAGTCAAAGAAGACTTAACAGGAATAAGGCATTTCTTGACAATGTTATCGCTGTGAATTAACAAAGCATGATTTAAAACTTAAACTGTGTAAATACATGCTTACAGTAATATCAATTAAGTCCAAAACACAGTACTGAAAGTGTAAAAAGTATGCTAACTGGAAGGGATCTTCTGCCTGTGCTGTGATGAACTCCACCTCCACCATTTGCAAGAGATTAAGGAAGTTTAGAATGAGAAAACACATGCGTTACAGAAGGACGTAGTCCAAAAGAGCACATTGACAGGCAGACACCCATGAAATTCTGCCTTGGAATTCGTGTGTCCCAGCTTTCACTCCACCCGGTAGCCTGGACAGAGGCAGTAGGAGATCTGATCCTCCTGATCCAGGCTCACGTTCTGCAGGGCCCTGCAGCAGAACTGCTGATGACCCCGAGTGATTAAGGGTCAACAAACTCCAGCCTGAAGCAACCATTCTATGAACTTTGGCACATTCTGAGTCGGCTCCTGCTGGTTTGTTGCCTTTGGCCCTTATCTTGCAGTTTAGCAAGGATTGTGAAATTCAGAATAAAGTTACAAGACAGATCGGGTCTGTTTCAGCGACTCAAGGTCTCACTCTTCAAATGTTCTCAGTCTTCAAAATTCCTTTGGCAAATGATCTCATCTATCAGCTAAACATTTTCCTATAGGTGTGTCAAAGGACACACCACACCACCCCCCCAAAAGAAAAAAAAAAAAAAAGGTAAAAAAAGAAAATATTTCTGTAAATATCATGTGGGACAGCAAATTGTCAGAGATTCTCTATGATAGCTCTTTGGAAAAACTACCTGCATTCCATGTGTGTGCAAACATCAGCCAATAATTGAGAAAACTCTTTGAAACTAGTACTGTGTATTGTTTACAGATGGAGGAAGGGAACAACTTCACAAAAGTGCAAATAGCTTTGGAACATGGAAAAGAGGAGCCACCTCTTCTTCTTGAATGTGAGCCACATTCAAGAAGAAGCCACATTCAAAGGTACTTATAAGTCTAATGTTATTTACTACCAAATGTCCAAGTGGCCCACAAGAGAGAACATTTAACATAAGTCAATTAGGGTTCTGAAATTTTGCCGTGAATTTTGCTTTCAAGGTAGAATGTAATTCCTTTGCAGAAATTATAAGTTCTTCCTTCTTAAAAGTACAAGGAAGATAGCATATAACTTTTTGGGCAATTATTAATTTTTTTTTGTCATTGATATGACCTCAGTGTTGAATGGAACACTTAATGAATTGAAGTTTTTCAATGATAGGTAATCATAAGTAGATATGTAAATAAAAAAGTAGATATGTAGAAGTCATAAGATATTAAGTTTGTCTGTATTTCTTGGAAGGAGACAGCTCCATATGAGAAAAGCTATCTACATTCAAATATTTAATTCAAGACCTGTGCTATCTTTCAGCATACTTCAGATTCAGCTAAATTGTCCTAGTGCTTCTCCCCTGATCTTTATCTGCAAGAAGGTAGTTCCTACTTGTAGTGTGTATTTTAACATCTATTCTCCCTTGCCTTTCTCCCTACCCTTCTTCTGAGCAACCAGGACCAGGTAATAAAATAATCATAGAAAGAATTTCATTCTTCTGCCTCCCTGCTTCCTCAGTTGGGATAGTTCCTGGAGAGTTTCTCATTTTGGAAGAGCACTCAGATTAAGGTTTTCAGTGTCTACAGTCAGGTTACTGAATACATAGGCAAGACATTACAAAGACATATTCCAAAGCAATGCAGAAGAATAAAAGTTAGTGAAAACTGTTCAGCTATTGAGGTAACACAAATAGATACAGCAACAGGTTTTTCCTTCCTGGAAATCATCTTGGAGGTCATGTGAAATGCAAATGACAACATTCAGTGGTGGGTCATTCTCTTGTATTTGTTCAATTCAGCAACTGAACAAATTAACTTATGCCTTCAAACATTTAAATGTTTTCTAAAAAAATCTGTCCTAGCAATTTTAAGAAGTTATTAATTAGTGTCTCAAATGAGAAAAAAAATTTGGGACAATTACATGTCCTCCTGAAGTGCAGGATGGCTTCTATGTACCCAGAATATCTGAGTTTTTAAAAATAAATTTTAAATCTTTATCTTTTCTCAACATAAAGTCTATGTACTATGATTTTCCCTTCTTATTATTTCTGTATTTCCAGGAGATTATCCACAGAATGTTCTTAAAAAATGTGAGAAACTCATTAAAGATTTTTTTACTCTCTTAAGAATACCAGAGGCCTCAAAACACTCTGAAATCCCTAAGCATGTTGAAACATCTCTCAGTGATGGCAACAGAAAAACTGGATCTCTCTTGAACTGCTTTTCTATTGGCAAAGTAGCAAAAGAAGAATTAGAAAAATTGCATGTGACTGTGTAACAAAGCTCCACAATGAGCCAATAGTTCAGTTTTAACGGTTTGGAAGCTGGATGTAAAGTTGGCTGTATTACTCTCTGGCACCTTTTTGCTATTTGTCTTGTGCCTATTACCCCACTAATTCTCCAATGAGATACTGAATTGCTGAACTTTTTGTTCATTCAACGTATCAACCATGTGAGTTTATTGTGAAAATAAACTCATTGCTCCTGTTCACCTGAAAGGTCTACACTTAATTTAACTTTTTCTAGATAAACCTGCCAATTGCAGCAAATGTTGAATTTTATATATTATCTTAAAGTTCATTCGGACTTTCAAGTAGATGTGTCTTGGCCAATCACTTAAGGTGCTTTGAAGCTCATAATATTTTAATGAAATTTAATCTCACATTGATCTAATCTCATATTTATTTGTCAATAATCATAAGGTGTGTTAAACACTCCTAAGGCTACGCTACTGAAATACAAAATATGCTGGACTGAGTGCTACAGCTCTGTAAAGACAGTGGTAGCATCCTGCAGAATCATGGACCATTGAGAGATTAATTCTGTCATCTCCTCCTCTCCCTTCTCTGAAATGAAGTCCTACTTTGTTTTTACATTGCAGTGTTCAGTCTCAGTGGCCTGTAATTCCTCACCCGCTGCCTCTTGTGTGAGGTTTATGTTCACCTGAGAAACTGCTATAGAAGAATAACCTTTCCCAGTCCAGTGCCATTTACACACAATGTTATCTTCTCAGAGTGGGAACCCAAAACTTCAGAATTACTTCAGAATAAACCCAGAAAAACTAAAAACTTCTCTAATTTCTGTGTTAGAACACAGAAAGTTTCAAAGTATGGTAGTTAATCTGAAGAAAGTGAAAAATGGCAATGCAATGGAATGTAAAGTTTCTATTTATAGAAAGCCCAACAAACTTGAAGCCCATGCCATTCAGTTAACAATTTACAACACCTTCATTGTATAGTGTGGTGCAGAAAGTGGAGGGCTGTTTCATTTCTGTATTTCCAGACGCGTGTCATTTCCAACCCCATATTTAATAGTGTGTAACTGCCTGAAGGGGAGACATCAGAATGTGTGGCATGTCTCACTGAGAGGAATTTCATGCATTAAAAAACCCCAAACCAAACTCTTTCAACTATTAAATAGAGAGCTAACCAGATCCCTTGCTCCCACCCTGGCTTTGATAGACCAAAAAGAAAAGGGGAAAAAAAAAAGGATAGAAAAGGCAAAAAAAAAAAAAAGAAAGAAAGAAAGAAAGCACAAAGTGAGACACAGCAGAAAGCAAGAGACAGAGAGGACAAGAGAAAGGAGAAACAGAGCACAGAAGCGAGAGGACTCCTTACGAGAGGGGCATATTTAAAGGACAAGAAGAAATGGTTTTCCATGATGTCACTCACAGCATGTCTGTGTCTGGAAAAGTGCTTGAAAAGGCAGACATGGATTTCTTCCATTCCAGTAATGCAAACTATTCATGCTGCCTTTTCAAACCATGCTCCAGGAGTAAAGGATACCATGTACAAAGCATGAAAGAAGATAATCTAGATGCTTACTCACTACCAACAAGCTGATTTGACCAAGCTGATAATTTAGGTCTTGTCATTTCCTCTTTACCCTTTGGAATCCAGTTTTTCCAATTTCCTCCTACTTTGCAATCTGTCCCCTGTCATCATCCTGTCCTTCTCCCCCTCCCCCCTTTCCTTTTTCTTCTTTCATCTCTCCTCCCTTCAAGAAGCTGATACAAGGTTTTTTCTTTTTTCTTTATGTGCATGCTTCTACTTTCCTATGCTCTCCATCTACTGGTAGAGAGATTAAATTGTTGCTACTCTTCTAACTCAAATTCTGTGTCTTCTTCCCCTCATTCTGTACTCTCTTACTTGTCTTGGACTCAATCCTAAAATTCTTTCTTAGATAAAACAGTAAATTCTCACCAAAAGGCATATTTACATATTACATTATTTCTTTCCCCTTTAATACAGCTTTTCTTTCTTGAGGTTTTGCATATTCCCTCTTCAGCTAAATGCACATTATTTCAGTCATCACAAATCCCCCCCAAATCAATTAGTTAATAGCACACTTAAAATGACCACAGGTACAAGTGGAGACATGGATTCAGAGAGGTTAAATTCAATATTAGCAGGACTGACAGCATAAATAACAATTACTATTGATGTACTTGTCCCCCAGAGGCACCGGTCTTCAGCACTTGGCCTGGAAAACATCTAATACCTATGATTGCTATAAATGCTGATATTTCTTCTACCTTGACTAAAGTCACAGGTAGACAATATCCAGCTGCATATAAGAAGAAGATAAGTAATTAAAATGCTTATAGGGATAGGTAAAGCTGTGGTTGCACAACCATGCAAATGTGCTTTGGAGCAGAGTGGTTGTGTTTTGTTGTTAATGACTGTCTTGATTTTAATGCAAGATGCAAATCCAGAATAAAAATCAGGAAGTTGGAAAAGTTGAAGAAAAGAGAAGAAAAAGAAGAGATTTTTTATTTTAAAGGAGAAATAGCAAAAAAAAAGAAGAAATAAAAAGGGGAAAAAGAAGCAGTAAAAAAAGTTGAAGTAAAGTATCATTTTAAAATCATTCTCTCTTTCCCGTTTTTATATACACAATTCTTCCAAAAGGCATCCAAAGTTTCATAACATCTCAGCATGGGCGAAAGTCCCATTGAGCACCACACTTTTGAATATGAATAGTTTTACAGTAAGTAACACTATAATAAATAGAAAAATTCCAATCTTGTAGGGATAGCATTTTAAATATCAGTTTAAATGGTCACTAAAAGTTATTACCACTTTGGAGATTAGTGCAGTGGATGCTCAAAGCAGTAGTTTTCTTGGTAGTTCAAATACAATTGCTCCACCTGAGATCATAGTTCTGAGATCGTCTCACCTGCTCTGCATGACAATACTAGTATGGGACAGATGAGTGATCTGAATGCCCTCCTTCTATGTGTCATGGTGTGGGTATGAGTGTCATGCAAAGGAGGAGAAAAAAAGTGGTGCTGCCTGGGACACAACCGCATCTGTAAACCAGCATTACCTTACAAATGAACTCCTGAGATGATACTATTTTCTCCATCTTCAAACCACTCTGAGCTTTCCCTTCTCTTGAATTGCTGAGGGATAAGGTATGAATCTTGTGGCTCTCAGTCACAAGATGCTATTCAATCTGTGTTATTTAGTTTGATTCTCTGTGATCTAATCCCTAGCAAGGTCTAATAAGCACTCACAGAGTCTGATAGAGAAACAATGGATTTCTTCATAGAGCTATCCAAATCCAAAACTGAAGTTGCCCTTTGGCAAATTACAAGTTAACCAACAATTCAGTATCTAATGAGTTTCCTCTAGCTGAAAGTCTTGTGCAACACTGTTGAACTGAATAAAGTTGCAGCCTTTTGTTGCTTATTGGTCTACTGGAAAAAAGTTCAAGTTTTTTTCACAGCTTTAAAAGCCCTTAGCCCGGTTTCCTGGAAAAACCTATAACCCAACTTTCTGGAGCAAGTGTCCAAGCAGCTCTCTCGCTTTCTACTCCTTGATACTGTCCAGCAAGGGGACCTACTGACATTTTCTGGAACATTTTTCCTTTGTTCTGGAGATTTTGAGATAACTTTTGAGTTATTACTAAATGGTACGGCAACAGTAAAAAAATCCATTAATATTTCTATTTCCATTATGTTTATTAAAGGTTTTAATGCAGACTATATTCTGTTAATTTCAACACATTAAGATCCTCTTCAATACTATTTTAAGGATTTACATCACTAAAAACCGTTATGCTAGTCCTCTGCATGTGGTGAAATCTATCCCCCACCATATCTTCCAGTTATTTTGTTTCAGAGACAAATTTCTAAAAATGGTGAGCTGTATAGATGTAATAACTGATGCAATATATCTCAGCACAACTTTAACGGAGATTTCAGATTCCTTCTTTTCAACAGAGTTTCCCAGTAATGTTTGGCATTTATTACTTGCTCTAAAATGCTTTATCAGGCATGAAACAGAGGAGGCGTGTGTCACTAGAACAAGATATATTGAGATAAAGCTTAATGCAAGAGAAATAGCTTCCATGTGAGAGAAGTGGCCCATGTAAGGGCTTCCATGCCCAGCTGCCTATGGTTAGAGGATGTTTACGGTTGTATTGGATTGATCTAGACTATTTTCCCCTCCTTGAGACCTGCAGCAGATTGGAGGATGGATGTATATAAAAACATGGCAATCCCAATAGCCCAACAGAAGAGGCTGGCAACAGTAGCTCTTGAGTCAAATCCATCTCCTGTATTAGGATTTCATCAGATGACTGATAGTAAGAATCTAATGGTAATGAGCTTCTATCTGCTGTTTTGATGGGTTATGTTTTCCCCAAAAAATTATTTTTGGGAAATTTATTTTTTCTTTTCCAAAATATCACTAACTTTCATGGATTTAACCTTCAAAAAAGATTATCCCTTGCTTTTAAGAAGTGATTACATTCTGTGTACCTCGCCTATACCAATCATCATCTCCTGCAGTGTTCCCTGTTACAGGTATTAGCTCATACCAATACTAACGAGACTCCATTCAGATGTATAACCTCTGCATTATAGCAATTCAATAACAAATTCTATTAATAAAACTGCCTAGTGCTTACTGGACTTTGTTTTTCTTCAGGGAATATAAATTCTTTACGCCACAGACATTAAGAATGAGATTACATCTTTTTTCAGCAATTTTCCAATCACAGGCTTCTAACTGACAGTGATTTAAAAATTTTGCCTATTTTTGCTCATGCATGCAACAACAATTCTGAGCTGAATTATGGGGTTCAAGTTCTGTAGTGCAGAGATGCACTATATGGGTTACATGCTGACAGAGAAAATTTGCAAGACTTTTTAAGAAACCCCCACAATGATACAAATGCCATGTAAGCTTTTCTTGGCAGGTGCTGAAAAAGAGTTAAAACTTCATACTGACATACAGTTAAACAGATTTAAGTAACTTTAAGAAAAAAATAGGGGAAACTTGGTAAGGATTCAACTCAGTCCATATGGAAGAGCACAGAAGAGAAACTTGCACTAAATTTATCAGGCAATAAAACTGGAGAACAAATGGGAACGTTTCATGTAGTGTCTGACATTCAGAACATATTGTCATGGAAAGTAAAGCTCAGCAAACTCTCAAAAATTCAGTCTCACCCAGCTTCATATCAGAGTTGTTTAAGTTAAAAAAGACATTGATATCTTGTCATTCTATTAAACCTACCATTTCTCAATGGCTAGAGAAACTGAGATGTCTTCTACTGATTTTGTATGACATAAAGATTTACTTATGAAAAACAACTTTTTTAGTTAAGTTTTAATATTTTTTAAAATTGTAAATACACTGAAGTTTTCATAGTGTAATTTTTCTTGCTTCTTTTAGCAAAAAAAGGTTTATTTCTAATAAAACAGGCTGAATCCCTGTCCCCAACACTGCTAGTCTGCAAAATCAGCCTATGGCTGATAAAACAGAATATTCTGATAAAACAGAATATTCAATTTGTCAATGTGAACCCATGTAAAATTTGCTATTTGCTGTGAAAGTTCTTTAGGCTCTTTATCTTAAACTAAGAGAGTATCAATGTCCACCCACTGTTTCCTTCACCATAATATTTAAACCAACCTTTAACCTAATGGCTACAAGTAGTTTTTAGAAGCAGTCAGTCATTTATTTATAATTTTCACCTGGAGGGTGTAAGCAAATGAGACAATATATGCATATCCACAAACCACCAGAGGAAGACAAAGCACCTGGCAGTAAGTGTGTCATCATGAGAGGCCTCTATTTAATTGAAAAGTCTCAAATAGCTAAACAGATTATTTTATCCATGGATAGTAGATAAAACAACTTTTTTTTCCACTTGCAAATTGATGTTTACGTATTTCTTTCCTTTCACAATATAAACAACACTTCTGGAACAACATGCTAGTCAACAGGTGGCTTATAAATGTTCGCCTTTTTTTTTAGTCAAAGCATCTGGTTATCAAAATAATGATGTGTCATTTCTAAATACTGACTGAAAAATGGACTAACAACTAATTAAAACTGATTTATTTATGCATAGCAATCTTTTTATTAGATATTATAAAGAACAATCATTCTACAAAACCCAAGTCGGTAATCTCTCACATGAATCTTCATTAACACCAATTTTCAAATACCAAGGACTGAACTATGTTATTCAGAATAAGGATCCATGGTCACAAATGCATTTTGCAAAACTTAAACTTATTATTTATTTAATTTAATTTTGCATCAAAAGGTATAGTTCTCAATAAAAATGGTAAATTACCTATAAAGTAATATTCAAACTTCACATTTTGTTCCTAAAAGTTTTTGTTAATTTCTAGCTTGGTCCTAGAACAAAACTCAGCTGTTCCCTAGACAATCCTGGGATGCACAGCAGGATGCCCAGAGGGAGAATCATAAAATGGTGAGGTGGGTTTTTTTGGCTATCATAGTCATTAGCTTTGAAAAAGTACTGAAATTCAAAAAAAAAAAAAAAAAAGATGACTAGTTAATTCTTTATTACTTCTATGTTTTTCCAGAACTTTTCTATTCATAAGCTAAATAGAAAAATGTTTTTTTCACCCAATTTCACAGTAATTTAGAGTATCAGCCTGAACTCTAGTGCTTCACATTCCAGCTCTTGTGGTATTCCTGTATTTCAGACACCTTCTTAACTAAAATTCAGACAATCATAGAATTTCTAGGTTGGAAGGGACCTTTCAGACCACCAAGTCCAACCTAACACTGACAAAACCCACCACTAAACCATGTCCCTCACCACCAAGTTTAAATACCTCTAGGGATGGTGACTACTTCCCTGGGTAGCCTGTTCCAATGCTTGACAATGCTTTCAGTGCAGAAATATTTCCCAATATCCAATCTAAACCTGCCCTGGTTCAAGTTGAGGCCTCTTCCTCTTGTCCTATTACTTGTTACTTGGGAGAAGACACTGACCCTCACCCTCTACACCCTCTTTTCAGGTAGTTGTAGAGCGAATGAGAAAAATGAAAACCACTCTGGATTTTGCAAAAACAACAGACACTGTCTTCCAGGGAGGTTGTGCAATGTTCAGTATTTTTTCCTCCCAGTTGGGTCCACTTGAAGCAATAAGCAACATGCCAAGATGAACCACTACCGTGTAACAGACTTAATTCTCTCAGCCCCACATGTGCCCTATGGTGGTAGACATGCATTTATGTTGTGTCAGTAATCATGTAGCTGGCTGAAAACGGGGTATGATTTTTATGAAAACCAGCAATTAATGCACAAATAAATTACTGCATGTGTGAGTATAAAGTGAGGAATTCACACTGTGAAACTTACAGTACAAGAGATTGACCTAAAAATCTTCCAAACATCTTAAATCCATTAAGAGCTAAATTCCTCCATTATTGTAAAATAAATTCTTTTTACAACTAAATGGAATTGATATCCAAGTTCCTCATCTACTGTAATTGCCATTAAAACTTTATTCACACAGAAAAATGTCAACCTTTACTGTATCATGTCTTATAAATATTTAGAATACACCTGTACGAATTGAAAGGCTTTTTCTTTCTTTTTTTTTGGTAAAGATGAAAAGTCTGTGTATTGAATTATGAAATGTTCTAATTGGCATGACTGCCTGATGTGGTGTAAAGGCCTGTTTTCCCTTGCCCAGTGACCTTCATTTACAAGAGTGAGGCAGCAGATGGCAGCATACAGTGAAAAAAAATTAGAAATATTACCATTAGCAATGCTACCGCTGAAGGTCATAAAAGTTATAAACTTTTGTTTCCGTTTATAAAAAATGATTATTCTACATATTCAGACTGATCCAGTGTTGCAGACAACGTCAGCAACTCTACCAGAAGGAGGAAAACATGAAAAAAACACCTGTATAAAAGCATAGTTGCCATAAATGAGTTGCAAGAAGAGACGAAAACGTAAATATATAACTTGATTTAGTGTTTTGCAAGCTGGGTAGTTATTTAGATGCTCAATATTGTGTTGGCATACTCAAAAACAAAGCTGGACAACTGAATACATCTATTTCCTGGCTCATACTGCAGATACATGAAATGGTAGATCTCTGATTGTACTGTGAATTTCCATACACTTTGGTCACTCAAGAATCAATACTGAGGGACAGAAAATGAGAGAGGGAGACTGTCCCTGACCACAGCAGTGTTGTCAAAGATCTCGTAATCGGATTCAGACCTTTTGGTTCAAATTCTAGGAGTAGAATTTGAATTCTCTTATTGAAAAAAAAATTCTCACCTTTAAGATTTATGTTGCTTAAAAAATTTAATAGAACAAAAAGCACCTCTGCCATTTGCAGTTTGCTGCTGTTTTCATTTCAGAAAAAAACAAAATACATTTGGGGTTAACATAGGAAGTTATACTTAGAACGCAGGTTCCTATGGATTCTGGTCTTTACTCATCTTCAATTCATAAATATTCTTAGGTTTTAAAGAAACAAAATTTTAATTATCTTACATAGTAACAGTCTTTTTCCCTAATGCTCACCCGAATTACTTCCAGTTTTATCTGAATTCTTATTTTACTCATATCAGCAAAATTTAGAAAAGTGATACGACTACTTTAATAAATAAACAAGTAAATATAAAATAAGGGTATGATTCAGCAACAAAAATCTATCACCTTTCAAGTGGCATGATGCACTGTGAAAAATTTGTCAGCACAAATTCACTGACATATTCTGCAAATGTTTGCTGCCCTGGTTGGAGGATTAGTTAAATTTACTATAAAAAATTATGCAGTCAGAAACACAAAAATTTCCAACAGTTGCTGCCCTGATGATTCTTCTTTATGAATATTTAATTGTGAAATCAAGGTTTCCTTGTACTTCCCATAAATTTTAGCTTCTTTTGTAAATTAAAAAACAGTGTAGTAAATTAGCAAGCAATTTGAACTACATATCTTAATCTACAAATCTATAAATTATTCTTCACAGAATGATTTGGCTTTCTCTAAATAGCTAAAATTTTAAAATATGAATCAAAAGCATATGTGCAAGGCTAAGTTATTTTAGTACATACAAATGAGCAGTTTTCAAAACTGTCATCTAAATAATACAACCTTTTGTCCCAAACCAGTAGCAAGATTTGTGAAAGTGGACTCCTGAGCAAATCTAGGGCTTCACTGAAATCAATAGCTGCACCTGAATCCTGAATTCTACTGTGCAGCCATACTCTCTCATTTTGTACTTGCAGGCATAAGTGGTGCCTAAAATCACTTTGAGAAATGAATGCATTTTAAATGAGTCATTACGGCTAATCTGAAAAACAATCTTCTCCTAGATACCAGCTATTCTGGTGATAATAGATTTCTGATTACCTTTGCACAGTGTGATTAAGGCTAAGTTGGACACTGTTGAAGTAAGAGGGAACGGGACTGCCAAGAAAAGCAGTAGAAAATAATCATGGCTGGTTTTCTTCACCTGAGCAGAAAATAGATAGGCTTTGCAGAGCAGATGTTCAAGGACAAAAATTTGGCCACAGCTTTTAGGCCTCAGTTGCTATTGTCCTGTAGCCAATTTTTATATTTAGGAAAAAAGACAAAATGACAGCAATAATTGGTTCAAGCTTTCCTTAACTAGTTAGTTTTTAACTGGGCACTAGAGAAGGTTATTGTAATTTACCTTTTGTTATTAAAATACATTTTTAAATTCTGTAGCCACATACTGTTTTTATAATAATCAATCCAAATTTAAAAATAAGTAGTTTCTGGTCTTTATTGTTGAACAATGTTATGAGTGTCCAGATGTGTGGCATTAGTTTGTAGATGGGAACGACATGTAGGATATTTACATTCCTTGCACTCCAAATCCAGACCACGCAACCCCATTTTCCTGAGTTTCTCATGAGCATTGGGGCAAAAGCCTGTTATTTCATATTTTTTCAAGCTGATTTCAACTCTCATGTGATTAATGCTTGCCAAGTGTATATCCTCGAGTGTTAATATTCAAAAATCATTGTCTATTTTGGAGGCTGGTGGATAAAAACCCAGAACATAGAGACATGCTAATTATAGAAGCATGAACATTCTTTACTCTGTAAACATAATACAAAGATGCCAAAAATTTTTCTTACTATCCAATCCTAAATTATGTGGAAAATGTACCTGTTCAATCACATGAATCCTTATTTCACACAGATCGTGCATTTGTCACCTTGCCAAACATATACATTTTGAGTTAGTTGTTAGACTGTGAACCCAACACTTATGGTTCGCGTTATACTTTTACCCTGAGCATGAAATGTAATGTTGGCTGTCCTAAATTTAGGATGAAGGCTATTCAGCTGTATACTTCTCATACGTCTTCATATCAAAGGCTTTCATGCTGCACCCTACAAAATCATAGAAAAACCTTTCTATAAAAGTACTTTTTTATAATGCTCTGGGGGGAATCCTGTTGTCCCTTGTTATGCCTGTATTCAGGAGTACTCTGTGTGTTGCACATGTGTATGCTTACATATGTTACACGTGTGCTCTACACATTCACACTGACAGGAATGGATTTGACTATCTGCAGGCAAGTTTTTATGAAATGTTTTAAATAACGTGTACGTAAACACTGCTTCCCCCGATTTTCTTTAAAAGATTACCTACTATCAATTTGCAAAGAAAATTGTATTCGATACAGATTTTTAAATGCAATTCTATTTCTGCTATTGGGAATCTTGATTAACATTTCATAAAATTTGGCCCTGAAAATTTAAAATATCCTGATTTTCCATAAACCAGTGAATGAATCATTTCCACTAGAGTTATCAAACCAAATTCTGCTTGTGGATATTCTGGAATATTGTGATATTGCTAGAAATTTTTTGGTTTAAATCTATATAAAGCTCAATTAACATGAATGGACAGAGTTTATCTGCGCACATATTTCCTGGTTTTATGATAAGATCTTGTATAATTAATATCTTACAAGTTCATTATTAGGGATTTGATCTGCACCCATCTCTTTCTGATTTATCCTTACCACCCCCCCACTCCGGACATGACGCTGTGTTTTAATTGTACAGTCTGATTTTCTTATGCAGTCAATAGTTTGCTATAGTTTGTTTAAAAATACCACATATCATTCCATAATGTAACTAATTGCAGTTGTACTCCTGTTTACATATTACTAATAAACACAACAAAATAAGTTGTCCTTGGAGACTAAGCATCTGGAATCCTTGAAGATCTGCAGTTGCAAACACCAAAGAGGAAGTAAAATCTTTGAAACAGTCCAGTTTCCAGTGCAGAATAAACTCATTCCTACACCAGTTAGTCTGACAGCAAAAAAAGAAACTATGAGAACAGTGTCCCTTACAGAGAGAACAGCAAACTTTAAGGATTTAAAAAAATTAATCCTGAGTAGAATCCAACAGTTAACATGACAAGAAGAATACAGGAACTTCTTTTCTACTCTTATGGGTTTGCAGTTAAGCCCCTAAAGGCAGAATAATAACCATGCAGAGTAGATGAACAACAACACGGGTAGAGATACACAGGGGTAAGAATGAAGGGTTATTTTCTCCTTCTGTTCCAAGAAAACTTATGCTTTCAAATAAAACTTGACTGCAGGTAATGAGGCAGCTGAAGTTTTGAACAGATGAAGCCACAACACATATTAACACTCAGTTTGTGTATCAGAAGGCTACACAGTCAAAACAATCTGAAAGCCTAAAACTGAAAGGAATAAAAAGATCTTGTTTTTCCCAGTTTGCAGGAGATCTACACTCAAGGAAAAATGATCCACATTTTTTGTACTTATCAGACCTACTATGCTAAAACTGAAAATATGGTCTTTGTTTGAATAGATTTGCTAAAAAGAGCCCATCCCCAAATCCTACTATACAGTGTGGTGAGTTGGAGCCTGCCAAGTGTTAGTAAAGTAAGTAGAGTTTGGAGAAAATTCAGCTTCGTTTATATATAAAAAATAGAAAAGAAAAAAGGGGACTCTCTATTGTAACCCCACAACCCACAAAATCAGCAGAGATTTTTTTGAATATTCACAGTTAATCTACAACAAATATAAAACGACCTCTCCAAAACTATACACATAACAAATTATATTTTAAATCAATATTCACAGATAAATTCATAGTGATATATCCATCGCAGCAAAAGTCAAATAAATACTCATTGAAGGCAAATTAACACTTAGTATCCAACTCCAAAGGAAGTGACCCACACTTCTGCAAAGCTAGGTGTTAAGAGTTCCCCAAATATTAGTAGAGAAACCTAAATTTAAAAGGGAAGTTTAATACCTTAGAGAGTGTCTGTGCTCCTCTCAGGATCTGGCAAAATGGGATATCACCTTCTAGCCTAACATATGTACTTATTTGAGAATCTGTGCTGCATTCTGCACAATGACAGAGTGCAGAGCTCTCTATTTGCTATAGTTATGCCATGATGATAAATTACAAGTGAATTTATTTTTGTACAAGTGAACAATCCTAAATGTAAATGTTTATTAGAACTTTTGTTACTACCTTAATCGAAGGCATTAGTTAACCTGCTATTATTGCAGTGCAGTAAGTGACAGTTGGCCTCCATTTTACTTTCTATAAACTTGTTATAAACATATATATTTATCCTAACTACACTTTTTAATTTTAATATTTTATCCCAGATTTGCTGCTGGCTTGGTTAACAGCAGCAGTTGAATTTGTGAACAGATGGAGTAGGAGTTATGCTGAGACTTTTTAGCCTGGGCAAAGTTTAGAAGAGACTAGATTTCTCTGCTTCATGAGAGAGTGGAAAAAGCAAGTGCAAGAGGGAACAGAAAGTATGTCAGGAGTTTCTAGGACATCCAAGCTTTTCTGTGTGTGCTGACAGCTGAATCTTTGAGAAGAAGGATTCTCCAGGAGATGGACAACAGCAAAAGAAAGGACCATGCTCCTGATAGCTCTATGTATCTATGCATGGACACAGAAGGAAGATCCTTGCCGTATCTGTGCTCCCAGACCTGCCCTTCCTCACCACCTGCAGCAAAGGGGCTGCCTGTTCAGAGGCTGCCCTTTCATCCTCAGCCTGTGAAACCACTTGCCAAATTTGGCCTTAGAATGGCATTCTCCATTCAGTAAGGTAACACCTCTGTTTGCAGTACACAACAGTTTAGCTTCTCAAGAGTCACCTCTGTAGGATGACTGGGTTTGGGCATTATAAATCAGGCTACATGATTCCCATAGGAAAGATGGAGAGGGACTCTTTATCATGGATTGTAGTAATAGGACAAGGGGTAAGGGCTTTAAACTGAAAAAGGGAAGATACAGATTAGATATTAGGATCAAATTTTTCACTATGAGGGTGGTGAGACACTGGCCCAGGTTGCCCAGAGAAGCTGTGGTGGCCCATCCCTGGAGGTGTTCAAGGCCAGTTTGTATGGGGATTTGAGCAACCTGGTCTAGTGGGAGGTGTTCCTGCCCATGGCAGGGGGGTAGAACTCGATGATCTTTAAGATAGTTTCCTATGCAAACTATTTTACGATTCAACCATCTTTTGTTCTGGCTGCATTCTATATGAGATTTAGGAAATGTTCCAAGTGATACCACTTCAGGAAACTTTATCTTTCTGAATAAAGTAGAAGAGCTCCTTTGATTTATTTTCTCACAAAAAAAACCTCATTTTATTATAATCATCAGTTGATAATAGTATGTTTCTAAATGTGAAACTTCTAGGATCATTTGCCACTCAAATGGCATCTCGAGACAACCTTCATTATTGGTCCTATTTTTGAAGTGTCACAAACATACATGTTGTACATGTAATGGACAGCGTAAAATATCTTCATTTCAATTCCAACCTGATATCATGAGTGAAGTTAAGAAAATATAATCTTTGTACTCACCCCAGCCTTTGGTTTTGCTCCAGAGTTGGCTACTGAACAGGGAGACGCTATGTCAGGAGCATGGACATTTGGAGACAGGTTTGTTTGTGAGTGACTTACTGAAGCAACATCCACCCCACTTTCAGAACCAGATTCAACATCCTGTTAAAAAAAATGTTGCAGGTCTCTTTAGTAGGTGTGAATATAAAATAAAAATATAGTTCTTCTAAATAATGGCAGTATTTAGACATGCTTAATTCTCTGTGTAAAAGTAATTCCTCTTACTCTTTCCTACTACCTACATATTTACTTGCTGTCCTTTTCAATGTGGTGGCTTGCATTAGCTGATCTTCTGAAATTATAAATCACCACTAACATCAAAGGTCCAATTCCCCTAAATGTTAGAATGCAAGGTAAGAAAAATCAGTTTGGGTCTGCAGAAGTCTGACATTTTTCTCTGATGTTCAGTATTTCCTGTGTGCTCCCACCTTCTGCCTCTGGCAGTGTTGCGGGCTCGGTGAACATCTGTAAACCATTACACAGCTGAAATGACATCACCATCCAGCAGTTTATACAATTCGGGGGTACAGCTCCCTTGATTTTTGGAATCAGCAGACACTTATCAGCCAAATGCTATTTCTGGTTTAAATGCCCTTACTTTTAATGACACTGATTACATTCCCTTTTTTTTTTTTTTTTTTTTTGGGAATAAAAAGAAGAAGAAATATAGTCATTTTTATTGTTATGAAAGTAAAAATATAGCACTTGCTTGATTTATTGTGTAGACTGAGGGCAGGGGATTATACTGCTTGCAGATAAGTTGTGACACATGTCTGGCAAAGAGCTGGCTATGTGTAGAACCAGCCATCTACTGTCAGGATTATTAGCTGAAACGCAGCTTGTGTGAATACAGATACACAGTACATAGAAAAAAAGTCTGAACTATTAACCCCAGCTAATTCTACAGACAAAGCCTCAGTTTCCTACTACCAAGTTCCTAGAATAGGTGAAATATGGGGCAGAGATATCTCAGGGACTCCTTTCCTGAACTGGAAAGCAGCAGCAACCCATGCCCCTTGCCCATGCAAAACCCATGGTTTTGCATCACCTTCACATGTTTCACTACTAGAAAATTAATACAAGACTGAACACTATGCATAAATTTCCTGAAAACCAGGAAATCCTTTTGATCCCAAAAGCTCAAAAATTTCTAAAGCTTCAGTGTGTATAACAGCACATGTACCATGTTTGATGCAAGCTTTCTGGAGGCCTTCTTTGCAACATGAAAACAGGTACCACCTCTGATAATCATGCAGGCTTCTTTATACAGATTGCCTCAACTACTTTTGTTGCTCTAAGAAATTAGATAAAATGCTGGCATGGATTGGTGATGCTGGCATGGATTGGTGAAATACAGAGAACAGATATTAACCTCATATTTCAGCTCTGCTGTGCCATCAGCGCTCAAGGAGATGCTGTGAGAACACATATCCAGGGGACAAAACTACTGGAAGTGTACTTATGTTATGCCCTTTAAAAATGATATATTATAAAATCTTCAGCTAACCAAACCTGATGAAATTTAAATGCAGATTTTCTCACCTACAGACCAGTAATAATGGCGTCTGGCTTTAATAGGAAAACCTCTTCATAATTTAAAGAAAATACCACTAACAAAAACAAATGACCTGAATGTTAGCCTAGAGGTCTTGGGGCAGTATTTCTCATATTTCTTAAATTGAAAAACAGCTGCAGCACATGTGGGTGAAATTATGAGAACACCTTTGGTCAGCCATTTCATGTTCTTCACAGTTATACATGTGAACATTTTTCAGGAAGAAAGAACACATCAATCATGTTTGTGAGCTGCCTGGTCTCCCTTTCGACTACTATCAGCAAGGAATTCTCACATTTATGTAGATAAAATAATTAAAGAAATTTAAATAATTAAAGTGCACAGCTCTGCACAGAATTTTATTTTGAATGACAGAAGATTTCATAAGTATGTGTCTGCCAAAAATGACACAGACCCTCCCACTAGCAGAAAAACAAGACCTGTAGCTCAGATTTGCTTTTGGTTATAACTATTTAATGTTAAATGTCACATACACCAGCTCTGAGGCTGATGTGATCCTGACTCTAAGCTGAGTCTGCATTTACAGTAAAGCCATAATTAGAGAGCCAGACATTTGTGGAATCTTGTTGATCGACCTGTTTTTCATCTGGGAGCTCTAAAGCTCTTCTTTATGAAATGATACCAAAAGAAAAAAATGGATTCCAATATTACTGCCTTCAGAACATACATACATATAAACAAAAATACAATAAATTCTTTATGAAGAGAGTTCTAATTCTGAGGTCAAGGAGCTGATAAATGTGAGGACTGAAAGATGAAAAAAACAGAAGTAAAACCAGATTCTACTTAGAATAATACAAAAGATTAAGTAAACTGACTTACAGGTATATGCCTCCGCTTGTATGTTGGGGTGCTGGATGGGGAAGAGCCTGCACTGAGAGCATTTTCAATATCCTGGTCAAGCTGGTCCAGTTTCATAATTAACAGCACCATTGAATCCAGTCGTGATCGATCCCGATCTTCTGTTATTTCCTAAGGAACAGACCATACAATTGCTAAATCTGAAATGGCATTACTTGGAAAGAATACGCTTAAATTAAGAAAGCTCTGCTTAATTTGTCATGATGAATAATAAGTAGAAAAATATCTTTTTGCAAAAAAAAATGTGTGATCAATTCACTGAACATTGACTTACTGCTGTGAAAACCTTTTATACTAATATTTAATATGCATGCATTATAGCAGTTAAATTAAAAAAACCTCATAATTGTTTGGTACAAATGCATCATTACCATTTCCTTGATACACACACTCTTTAAAGAGCTACTGATTCTAACACTACTCCAACTATGAAATCCAAGTTAATTAATTCGATTCTATGAATGCAAATGATGAAGGTTAATGTATGACCAAAACAGGAGAGAAGAAAGCTCAAAGAAGCCATTTTGCAGCTGAAGACAACCACAACTACTTTTCCTTACAGAACTCATCAGCATAATTATGTTTTATCAATTCTTGGCAGACATTTCTGTCTTGGTTGGAAACTCTTGATATACATGAGATATGTTAGCAGTATAGTAAATACATTAGTGTAGAGCCTCCAACAGGAAAGAGAGAAGAATGACGGATATTCAGACCACAGCCTTAAACACCCAGTTTATGCAGCTTCTTTCCCTGTACTCCATTTGTAGCAAGTGGAGACAGAGAAAGTCCTCAAATGAACAACTCAAAGCAAGAGTTGGTGTTAGGTGGCCTAAATGTTCTCAAGGAGTTCCTTCCTCTCCTTGCCCCTTTTTATAGAGAGTTAACACAAAAAGTGGCCATCTAGCCTGCCTCAAAATTCAGGACTATGAAAAGCCCTACTGGTTCCTGGATGGATTTTCACAGTAGGAAGTTAAAAACTATGAAGTTCCATTAACTCCCTTAAAATAATATTTTTATAAATCCTTCTCAAGAAATGGACACAAAAAAGTTATATTTACTTCATTGTGTCCAAGAGGAAGGTAACATAAATTCCCAAATCAGCCTTTTTTGATAGTCACTAAACTGCTTTTCAGGTTACACAGTGACTTCTCTAGTTAAGATTCTATTAGTGGCATTTTTATAGACTGCTTCAAATATCATTTAAGACATATTTTGCAGTGTGTTTTAAAGGAATAGAATTAAAGGAACTGTATAGATAAAATAGTCATGTAAAACATGGTCTACATGACCTTTATGTGAAGACAGAGGAGATGAAGGTTAGCTAACTAAATCTTAGAAAAGCAGTCAGTCCATAGCAGAGTTATGCACAGTGTTCACAGCAAAAGCCAAACCCGGGAAAACTCTGTATTTCATTTTTTATTAAAATGTGATATTCTGGATTGGGTTGCTGAAAAAGCTGATGAATTTGCGGGACCTCCTGATGAACCAGAGCTAAGTTTAGAATGACCCTGAGAGAATATTACCTCAGAATAACGTAGCAATCAGTGAAATGGGCTAAGTTCTTTCTTTAAAATGGAAAATACAATGTCCCAAATGATTCATTGAAACTTCATGCATCTTCACTTCAACTGATGTTAAATTAATGTCTACAAGTGTCAGAACAGTCATTTCATCTAATCTGCATGGGTACAGACAACACAATGGAGCACATAAGGGTCTGCCAACAAAGGAGACATGAGCTCCTTTGTGGTCTGGGGCTCCTTATGTGGTAGATGAGATTGTAGCCAGTTTATCCACTGAGATAAACAGAGCTGCTACCAAAACCAGTCTCCTACACAGTCTCCTAACTATGTATTTATTTCTATTAGTTTTGTAGTTCTGCTTAGAAATATATCACTGGAAAAGCTAATCAACCAAAAATTTACACTTGACTTAAAACTCAAAAGTTAATTGCCACACCACAACAAAATGAGTGGAGGTGACTGGGTGGGTTTCTTTACTTTCTTTGTTTTATGGGTATTTTTCAGATTAGAGAGATAACAGGCATTTTACATTGAAACAAAAAAAAATATCTGGAATTTTCCCCAAGAAAATTGTTTGACTTATCCTGCCAAAAAAGTATAAACTTGCTCTGCATGTAACAGATTGAGAATGCTAGAAAAGAATCTGGTGAAATGAAGAGGTGGCAAAATATTGCTCAAAGTGATATTCAGGATTGACACAACGGACTGGCTTTGCAAGCAAACATTGCTTCCAGAAAACAATAATATTATCAGTATGGAATTTATCTATTCTATTCAGAAGTCCTAGCAATGGTTTGTGGTTCTGACTGCTGTTGACAGCAGTCTTGTCATGAAGAATTTTTAACTTTTTAACTATTTAACTTCCTGCTTTTACTATTTACTGAAAAATATGATAATCACTTTCTGTTTGGCTGGGGAACTATTAAACTGTATACATGAAAACCTGAGCATTATGTAAAAAACTTAACACATACAAATAAAAAATCCTGAGTTGGAAATTCAGTACAAAACACTAAATAAATACTATTATAAGATTAATTTTTGTTTAGACAGGTTTAGCCTTGATATTATCTAATGAATTTCCAAGAGCTTTGTAGCCTATTTGTCTTTTTTGCATTCCCCTTTTGTACATATTCTGAGATTCTATTACTGATGTGTGATATGATCTAAAGCCAGTAAGATATTAGCAATTAATTTTTTTTCTTTTGAAAACACATTATTTCCTTTGCCTCCAGTCTTTCACATTGTTTCTCACTGACAGGTGGTTACCTTCCAAATCAGAACTCAAAAATATAAATTACATGTATAAAATTATACAGAAATCCTACCTTTGCCATTATAAACTCAAAACTCAGGCATTAGGAGGTGCCTAGTCAAAGACTGCCTTTACAATCTTAATTCCTGCCTTTGCAGACATTTGCATTGGGCAATTTAAAAATGTATCAGGAAGATATACAGTAGGTCAAACTTGAGATATTATTTGTCTGGAGATTTTATTTTTAACGTGTATCCACACAAAGAGGAAATACTTTAGGTCATGAACTAGAAAAAGCAATATTTCTTTCAATTTGTATCCTCACTGGTGTGATAAAGGAGCTAGTTAAATTCCAATACATTCACATGTTTAGAACAGAAAGCATTGTAACTGTTCCCAGAATGGATGCTTGAATTACTCCTAAATTAAGTGTTTAAACCCCAAAGTTAAGGTCACATTAAAAGAAATCCAAACATTTTTACAAGGAAAACAGTTCACAAGCCCTGTTGTTAGCATCTGCAAACAATGCTAATAAAATAAAAATATTTTTGAGAACGTGGCTGCAGATGATATTCAGACCCTTTTTTAGACAGTTTTGTCATTTTGGAGCTTATATTGTTATTGAAAAGAGTAACGCTTCCCTCCCCTGCTGCTCCCCACTCCTATGTCTTCAAATGCTTTTTTGCCTTTTTACTACCAAGTTGTTTTGTGCTTGCATTTAAAAACTTAGGTTGCTTATTAACATGATGTCCCTATAGCACTCTGCATGGAGAACACCTAGCAATTTCTGAATATAATGTTAGTTGTGCATAATATTATCTTTTTTATTTTGAGCATTTGATAGATAAACAACAAACAGCATTATTTCTAAAAATTACCCTCCCCTTTCTTTTTTCAAGTTGCAACAGTTTTATACCTGTATTATTAGTATGTGGCAATGTTTTTAACCTACTCAAACAGAAGAAACTAGTTAAGGAGTACAATACTAATTAAGTTTGGTGTTAATACATCCATTTCGTCTTATTGGGGCATGGCAAAACAATTGAAGCAGATACCCTTCACTTCCTTGCTCTCTCAAAGTATATTTTTCCTCTTGTCTTGGAGCCACTGTTTTACATCACACACACTTTTCTCCCTACCATAGCCGCTTTTACCACAGACCTCTTTCAGCTGAGTAGATCTGAAGCAAAGGGTACCTTTTGAAAATAAATAGGTATTGTTAGAAGTAAAACCTATTTTAATTTTCACAGCAAAGATTTTGTACAGAAGTAGTTAGTACACAGAATGAACTTTGTGCTCTCTCTTAATACCCGCAGGGGGATTGAATCACTCCCACCTTCCCTGTAAGTGCTCCCTTTCAAAGCATCTGCTGGTTTCCAGACCGCAATGGACCCTCATTAGTCCCAGTGGAGTCCCCTGTGGTTAAGGAGAAGAGAAGTTGTCCCATTCCAAGCAGCCCCCTGGTAGGGCCATCAGGGCACCACCAGATTCTCTCCTCCCGGACACTCTTGTGTCAAGATGCTCATATTTGCTTTGCAGAGGAGACCTTGGTTTTTAGAGGTAAGCCTAATGCACAACTGCAAGGTGAGGTTGATTACCCACAAAAGAAAAGGATCTTTTATTGAAAGAGTTGGCTGAGTTTTGTCTGGTGTTCTTGATCTGCAGCCAGCCGGACCGATTTAAAATCTTGTATTAATGCTATGTATTTCAGATGGCATTAGTCATTCTTGTCTTTCCTTGCTAAAAAATTTTCCAGTTTGAAAAATAGAAAGTTATTAAATCACTGATTTTATGCTGTGAAGGTTTTCATCTGAACTGAAAACAAACAAAGAAAAATGAAAAATATGCTAATTTTTGATTTATCTGCTGATTTTTGCCAGCAGCTGTATAAATCAGATGTGTAATTTTCATCCTTCTACATTGCAGTGTACAGACCAAAAACTTTGAAAAATACCTAAGAATTTTATCTTTAAATTTTACACTCTACAGTACCACGTTAGAGTCCTATTCTTCATTATATTAGAGGGATTGCAGGCAGAGAACATTAAAACACAATGAAAAAGTTAAAGCACTCAATCTTTGACATAAGACACAAGACCTAAACACCATCAAAAATCACAGTAAGATTACTATTATAAATCATATCTTGAACTGTGTTTAGAGTAGCATAACATAAGCATACACTGGCGTAGACACGGACAGGTGAGGAGACATGCTCAGGCACGCAGCTATCCCTACACATTCATGCAAGGTTTTGGGAAAGCTTTTCTTCTGATTTTTCTTACAAGTACTTTAAATAGCTGACTCAATTTTCCAAATATAAAGTGTTCAATAGTATTGGTCTACGTGCACTTTTTAGTTCCTCGCAAACCCATAAATAAGTTATGTTTGCAAAAGTGAAGTCTTCAGAGGCACTTGGTTGCTATATAATGTAGTAATTATGATTTTCACTTAAAATCCTTAAAAGAAATGTAATAAATTCAATTACTTCAGAAAGTCAACCTCTGAATAACATATTCTCCTAAGAAAATACTTTCTTTTTATACTTCCAGAAAAAAATAAATCTCCTTCTGTGGAGCACAGTGCTTACAGGGATAGTGTTAAACTCTCTGGAGAACAGAGGAAAATGTGTTGGAAAACAACAGAGAGCATAAAATCCAAATATACCCAAGCTAGTAATTTCCAGGAACTGGAAGATTTTAGGACTAGAAATCTTCCCTAACTTTTCACAAGATCTTTCAAACTCATGTGCTATTCACAGATAAAGTCTGAATTTAACCTGATTTCCACTACAGAAACTTGCCATCTTTCATGTTCAAAACTAATTTAATCTAAACAAAAGAATTTGTCTTTAGTAACTTCCTTTCTACAGCTGTTTTTGCCTAAACACATACTCAACCTGTAGGTTGTACTTTATTATAGTCCAGGCAATTGTGATTGTACTTTTCTATGTTTCATGTCAGCTGAGTAAACTATCTAGCAAAGATGCTATTTTATTAATGAAATTTAGCAATTCACTATTGATGAAATGGAAAAATCACTCAAAAAACTCGGGGCAAAACAATCTGAGGAATCATTATTACATGGCTGTGCTAACTCAGCAGGGACGCCAGGCAGTAGTTACTCGTGAAGTGGTTGCTCTTGAAACACAACAACTTTGTAGTATAAAAGTCAGTCAATCATGGTCACTTTCCACCTAATGTCATATTGCCATGGAAATTAATGGAAATGGATATTAATGGAAAACAGACTTCTGTCATTACTGCATTAACATTATACCAATCCTCCTGCAATACTAATGCAAGTAATAATTGGTGCTACTAATTCAGGTAACCAACAGAAGCAAATGGAAATGTAAAATTAACAACTCTAAATAATAAATCTTGTCCAGTATAGAAGATAATTATCTTGTACTTACAATACAATATCATAAACTACAGGGGATGGATGGAACACATCTCTCTGTCTTTGGAGTTACATTTGTTTACAGTAGCTATCCTCATGATACCCAACTCCCAGTAATCATTTATGATTTAGGATTATGTCAGAATTATGAGTATGAAAATTTGCCAAAATCAAATCATGCACAGAGTACAACAGGAAAATAATCTGTCTTCACTGGGTGAAAAAACAATACAGTTAAACATAAAAACAGTAATCACACTGTTTTCAGCATAAACAATATTCAATTACTTTGCAATTTCCTTCTTCTTCTTCACATTTTTAAAATTAACTTTAGAGTCACCTTTTATGATTACACTCTCATGGCTATGCCTTACAAAGTAAGCAAAAAGCAAATTTTCACTTTACTGGACCTCATTTCTGTTTACTATGAGGTGAAAGACTTAAGTCTCCATTATGCAGATATTATAAATCTGACTGGACAACCTGCTCTGACTCTGCTTGGTCTGGACAATCTCAGGAGGTGTCTTCCAGCCTCAGCCATTCTGTTACTCTGATAGTTTTTAACACTTCACGCAATATGCTTTTTAAAGAAGACACAAACAGTATTATAGTGAGAATCTATGTGACATCTAGAACATTTTGCCTAAACCTTTCTCTCCACCTGTGATCATTTTGCCTCAATTTCTTCGTCTTTTGTCAATCTTGAGATTTGAAAGAGACAAAGGATAGGTATGTAGACAGAACAAAATAAGGCTTATCATAGGTTATAGTTGGTTGTGTAGGACTGCAGGGAAGACAGTGTAAAGAGGATGGGGGAAGAAGACCGAGTATAAAACCTAGTTTCTCCTCCAGTTTACCACTAAAACCATAGAAAACATGGCTACTACGTATAAGAATTCTATTATTAACGACACCCAAAATTGCAACAGTCATATCGAATAGCCTCTTGAAACAAATGGGACTCTTCCCATGATTGCAATGAACTTGGAATTAGGCCTAACACAGACATGGGAATTAAAACCCACAAACCACTTTACACTCTAAATTGTCCCAGGTGAGAAACAGAAGCGCTTGTCTTAAGTGGTTGTCAGGCTACCTTAGTAAATGAAGAGTTTTAAGATTACAGTTTGGACTATCAACTCAATCTTTTTAGGTAAGCTATCTGCTACTATGATTGCGATGTCAATAAACAAAAAACCAGCCTATTAAAAAAACACATCACAGGCCCCTTACTAAGAATATTTTAATCAATTTGGCTATAATTTGTGTGTGTGGAGGGGAGAGTATCCACTGAGAGCATTAAGTCCAGTTAAGAGGTCGCAGAATATCTGTTATATTTGCTTTTCTATAAAATCAAAATATTTGTGCAAAGCTAGGGGGCATTATGGAAGAAATGTGTTGTTATAAAAAAATTGTAACAAATCCTCATATGAGGGGAGCAGGTTTAGCTGGTTACTTAACCTTGTAAATCCTGTCAAGAGGACTTAGGTTGAAGACATCCAAGTTATCATTCATCTGGTGAGGTTTTTTTTTGTAAAAATATAAATATTTAACTGCTTCTGACTTTTATTTTAGTTTTATATTAATCTTTTGAGTCTCATGGGTTTATTTATATTTCTATGTATTTACAAGTCAGATAAACACATACACACACATGTATGCACTCTGATTTGTGCAGCAAAGAGACTTTGTACGTTGATGATAGGTTTAAATATGGCTTTTCCTAAATGCAGAAGTAAATATTATAACTTTACCTGGAAACACTAATCTCATTTGTTGAGAATTTTTATATATTGAATGACAAAACATAGGAACATGCAACTCATTTAAATTGGCCCAGTGCTTTACGGCTTCTGAGAAAGTGGTCATTTATTTAAACATCTAGCTGGAGACAGAAGAATCTGCATTTATCATTCTGTTTTTGGTATTATTGCTCAAGTTAGCAGTTTACATGAGAGACCTACTAGGCTTTTCTGCCAAATACAAACAATTTCCACCCCCTCTGATGTCTGGAGGAGGCTGTTAGAGAACAAAGGGAATCAAGGAAAGCTGAGAGAGGGTGCATTCAGCAAAGGGTATTTTCTTCCCC
>BJBW01001646.1:56766-86405 GCA_004320125.1 Scolopax mira | reverse complement strand
AGGGAGGTGGTTGAGGCACCATCCCTGGAGGTGTTCAAACGACGGATCGATGTAGTGCTGGGAGGTATGGTTAATGATGGTGATCCTCATTTTTTGTTGCGTGGGTGTCTATTTTTGTCAGTCATCTTGACGGTTGGACAAGATGATCTTTAAGGTCCTTCCAACCTAGAAGATTCTGTGATCTGATTAATGTCTCATGATAATGAACCATGCCTTCCTGTTCTATTGGATATTAATGCAAGGATGCAGAGGAGGCTTACAGAAGTGGTAATGAAACAGTAGAGACAAATGAAAACAATGAGATAAGTCACATTCAGACCATAATTCAGTCAATGGCAATAGTTGTCTAATAACACTGAGCCAAAGATCAAAGGTGGCCTTACAGTCTCAAGATCCAAGAAGAAAGAAACATCTGTGATGTTTTAAGAAGAGCCACTAGTCTCTGAATTCAGCCACAGGACTCAGGGAAACATGGAGACTGTGAGCAGGAGAGCTTGGTCAGCACTGTCCACAGAGGAGTCAACTGGACTTTTCAGCAGTATACACATAGGTATTGTGGGCACAGGACGAAAATTCTTGCCAGGTCCAATGGGCGAGATGGACCTACTGAATAAATCATAGCTCTCATAACCTTAAAGCTAGTGTCTGATATAAGCCTCAGCTGAGTAAAGACTGAGTGGAATATCAGTGAGCTGAACAGTGGGAAGAAGTGTGGACAGTGACTGGGATATGAGAGGTAGTGAGAGATTCAGATTGCTGCATTACTACTTAAGTTTCAAATAATACAAAAAATACTGTAGTCTATAACTACAAAAGGTTGGGAGAGATTATAGTAGATGCTAGAACTGATTTAATTAAAAGACACACAAATATTTTCTGTACTGTTAATAAGCATCATAGGAAGGCCACTGCCAGGTCTTTGAAATGTAAACTCCAAGAATTCATAATGTTATATTTTTGGATCCGTTAGAGCATGTTGATGGGCCTATGCAGTTACCATTAAATAACAATGATGGTGCTAAAGAAATTTAATGCATTTAGAGACTGGTGCTGAATGAAAGTGGTCAAACTATTGTAATTCTTGAGTTTACTAATAATATTAAGGATTGTGCCTCTTGGGCCTTTAAGTATTTAAGTCAACAGTATGATACGCTAATTAAACTTATAAGATTAAAGTGTAAGAAATTGCAGGATGTAAGAAAGATCAATTTTTTCCTGTAACTGTGAAGCTAGGCTTGAAAGACCAGCAATTAATCTGACCTGATTTTCACAAATTCTTGGCTTCTGTTTGAACTGCCTTTTCAGTAGTTCAACCCTTCAAGTTAACAGAATAAATTAATTTGCTTGCCATTTCTTCACAATTAGTGTTCTCAAATAAATGAGACTAGCCTCCAAATATGATTTAGTGAATTAAATTCAGATTGATGTTATTATTATACAAGCTAGTTATTAACAATGGGGACAGTGTCAGGGAAAATATCAAGATTCAGTGAGTGCTGGTAAACTGAATTACCAATGAATAATGAAGCATTACTACAATGAAGCCAACTGTATGCATTAGTGTTTCCAATCTACATATCTGCAGTAAAGTACGTTTTAGAAGTTAAATCACCTAACCAAACACTTATGCTTATATAAATCCATAAATCTCAAACCCTGGATAATCTCTTGCACTTATATGTGTATGAAAATGTTGGACCATTCCACGTTTTTCAATCCCTAAAAATGAACAAGCAAATGCCATTTCAGTTATTAAACTTTCGTTAAAAAAAATAGTTTGCAAACTTCTTTTTCAGCAGGGCTGGCTTCTTTTCCAGGTGACTCATTCCTCATTGCAACTATGCAATAGGCAGCCGGCGGTATGTCACTAAGTGTCTGCTTACACATACAGAAAAGAAGTTTAATGAATCATGAAGCCATGATGCAGTAACAATAGCATGTCCTCAAGCAAAAGGTATAAAACCGTCACAGAAAGGAGTAGAAACATTTGTTTCAAAATCTGCCATAAATGGAAGCATTTATGTATTTTTTTACCGTATTTTCCTTTGTCAGAAAATGTTTTGTTGGTAAGCTGAAATGTCACTCTCCATTTTTGACTTTATCTTTTTTGCTTTTCAGGACTAAAATCTGACTGTCTTACTGTGATTCACGCTTCAGAAATGTGAATCTTAGAAGATTCTCACAGTGCACCACAGTGACTTTTAGGAATAGGATGTTTCTTAAACAGATCTTTTTTTTTCAAAAACATCTATGCCTTTATACCCCATGCCCCCTAGTTGAAAGTGTTGCCTTGTTTTCACACAAATCCAGTTTGAGAAGTACAACCTGTTAGCTGGCATTGCAACTGCAAAATTTCTCAAGTCCAGCTTATTTACCCTTACAAATGCATGTTAAGTAAACACAGTAAACAAAAATAGCACTGTACGTTTTGGACAATATAATGTCTAGGAAAACAATGTCTATTGGTTTAATTTTAGAAAGTATAAAAAAGTAGGGCACTGTTTCTATAGCTATTACTTCTAGATGCACGCATAAGGTAAGCAATAGCCACCATCTCCAGTTAATGAGTAAATGTGGTGAGGAATTAAAGGAAAGGATGCATTCTTGATTGAAACTTTAGTAACTTCTTTAAAAACAATAGTTCTGTATAATGAAACAGTAACATGACTCTGTCTTAAAATTTTCCCTATATTTCTATAATAACCATAAAGCTGTATAGTTATTTACCCTTCATAAAGATATAAATAACAAGATGCTTTGCTACAATGTTAAAAAACATTTTTGATGTGGCGTTTCCTGGTATTAAATGAAATAAATGCTGTCACCACATCTTGTGACAAAAACGTAAAACATCTTTAAAGGTCGGCATAGCTATTGCATGAAATATGTCTATAGAGAAAAAAAATGTTACTTGAGAAAGGAGAATGAGACTTTTTGGAATAGTTAACTACAGAGCAGCTGGCACAGATTAGCCTATGTCCTCATACAATCAAAATGTTTCTATTAGAGAACTTGAGATAACTAGCTTGAGAGCATTTCAGCGTACTCCAGCTTTTTTTTTTTTCCTAATTTAATCGAGCATTATCTCATGAGATATGACTACATTATCCCAGCAGAATTGAAGAATTACCAACCCTACACTTGTTTATGCATATATATGTATTTAATATCAGGTTATTTAGCTTGATTTTTTATCTGTGGTGTACACCAAATATTATTGGCTTAACACAAGACACACCATGGCAAAATCAGCTCAGGGGAAGAAAGAAACATTTTATGAAAACTCTGGCTACCGATTCACAAGTGAGGCCAAAATGAGTGAAACTACAGTCTCAGAAATGCATAGCAGAAATACACGCCTGGGGAAGGAACCTGACTTAGGCTACAGTCAGTGCCAAGGCAAGCTGTAGTGGATTGAGAGTCACCACCAGTTGGCCTCCCTAAGGAAGAGCAGCATCGAGAACACAGGAGACTTCAAGTGTGTTCAAGGCACCTTATAGAGAGGGGTGCTGGACCAATGACTGCTCCATTTGAAGAACAAGACATTTGGAATGTAAAAGTATTTCTCTGTAGAAATTCAATATTAAAATAAATGTTATTGTTATCAACCATGGCCTTCTACATGTGGGGAAAAAGATAAATGCATATTCATTCCAGAATTCACATAAAATATTTATGGACTGAAATTCTATCATTATTTGAGTTAAATCCTGCTTCCTCTGACTCATATCAACGTGACACATAAATGCCAATATGTCTGTTTCAGTAAGGAAGCGTGCTTATTAACTTGAACAAAATATGATTTAGATGTTCTTCATTTAAAAAATGAAATAATAGATCTTATTATAAGGCTCAGATTACTAGATGATCATAGGTCAAACCTGAGGCCCTTTAAATTAATTGAGAGTTTGCTAGCAACAAAATAAGGATTTCTCCAAACTGATTCACATCCTTCTGTTGTGTGTGTCACCCAGGGAAACCATGCCCAGGATAAGCTTTTTTATTCTGAGAGTTTATTTTTCTCTTCTCCAGGGCTCAGTTTCTCAGCAGATATTTATGCTTAGGAAGATAAATATCTCTAAATATGCGATTAAGTTCAATAGTCATGTTGATATACCTTCAAAAAGGCTGAGCTTTTATGCTATTCTTGAAAAGAAGATAGGTGAACAGAGAGCTAAAAAGAAAACTTCTTAAAGAGAAGAATGACAGTAAAGGGCATTGGTGAAAGTGTCACAATTTCCTCAAATTGCTGTATGGAGACCTCAGAGAGACAGAAAGCATGTGAAAATGAGTAAGAGCACACCCACAAGTTATTTCACATGGGACTGCTAAATTTCATTTAAACTAGAGCATTGGTGATGCAAAAAATGGGAGATGCCCTCACTGTGAGCAAACTGTGAGTTTGAATACGGAATGGAAGGGAGCATAACAAGCAGGAGCAAAATTGCAGCTCTGAGAGATAGCTTCTAAGGCTTCTGAGGAGCTTCCACCTATGTATCTCAGGCAATTGCACAGACCCTATTAATACAGCATTTCAGTGCATCTTTAGTACAGTTAACCCACAAGGGAAAATTATATTAACTCCATTATAAGGATGTGAAAAATTATAGTCAGGATAAGCATTTTTCCAAAGGCTAAAGCAGGACTTGACCTAAGCAACAGTGCTGGCCACCGAGCTAAACTCCCCTCTGTTTTTAACCCTGCTTCTCTGATCCATCCCTGGAGTGGTAACATTGAGAAGTGTATTTCACGCTCTGGTTAGTGGGTAATGACTGGCTGTTGCTATGATTGTGTCTGTTGGGGGATGTTTCATTACTGGTTCTCGTGTTTCAGGACCAGTTCTGACAGTGTAATCAAACCAGAAAAAATTTAAATCAGTTTTCTTGATATCATTGAATGCATGTACTGTCTTTCTACATTTAACAAGATTTTTTTTTTTTAATATTCTTTCCCTGCTCCCTTCATCTCTAGATATTTCCAAAGCAGCACTGTGTAGCTTTATGTTTATCAGATTTTTTTTTCTCCTTTTCCTCTCTGAGACAGGAAGCTGAGGGTTTTGACCTCCTTTGGATCTTTCCCAGTGTCAGGAGGTGGTCTGTTCAAAAAGATTCCATGACACTGATCTCTTCCTGATTTATCAGATAGCTAGGTCAATAAATAAGGTCTCTGTTTTCTTCCACAGCTGTAAAATAACCAATGAACTATTCTGAGAGTTAATTATCAAATCTTTTGAGTTTTTCTTTCAAGGAACAAGCGTTATCTTTCCAGTTAGTAAATGCAGCGTAATTTAGCAAAGACTAATTGCAGGAGCTCTGTCTCACATGAAGCACTTTGTTTAAGTAAAAGGTGTTAACACCTCTTTCTTCATTATAAATTTTTCTCTGTCCTTCTACCAGTTTATTTTCTCATAGTCGTGAAAACCTTTCACTGTTTATCAAAAGGTTATAGAGCAATATCAGAATAGACACAAGAATAATTTTTCCGTCTGCATCCTCCTTGTCAAAATGCCCAGCCTTTGTGCTGGTATTGCCTGCCCATATGACTGGCCATATCCTGTCCCAGGTGAGGTGGTTCATTTGACATTAGATACAACCCATCAGAAATACCTCCATCACTAGGTTAGGGAGCATCTTTTCTGAGATGCAGTGAAATCAAGGAAATGTGGAAGGATCCAGCAACTGCCAAGACAATCTCTTTAAATATCTGGAAGAAGTAATCAGAACACTCCTAAAAGATCATATAGTCCAATCTGAACTGATCTACTATTTTATTCTATAGGAAACCTTTAATTCAAAGTCATAATTAAATGTTTATTTAATATGACTTTACTGGCTATTGAAAATAAGCTTATTAAAAAAATGCTCATTTTGTCTGCAGGCTATACCCTCAAGATTTATTGAAGTACTGGAATTCAAGGAATTCACAAATCCTAACACCAACTCTGCATTTGATTGAGAATAAATAAGATGACTTTTCTGTTTTGATTTATTCATGCTTGGACTGATGTTATTATCAGTAACTTTTCTCCCAGTCGTCTAAATTTTGGTTAGATTCTCTGAACAACAACTCAAAAAAGTAGGATGTTTACTCGAGATTATATGATAAATATTATATATTATTTTTAATAAAAACCTTCTACACTGATTATTTCTAGAAATTCTCGTACTGCATTTTAAAACACAAATAATAAACAGATGGAGATCATTTCTGCAGGATAGACTGAACTAGAATAAATGAATGCTTATCTTATTTCCCTACAGAACATGTGAAGTGATATAATCACAAAGCAACTGTTCCACGCACTGCCAAAAATGATCAAAACCACTGCCACGTAATACATGTGCATGTAACACGGGGACTACCAGAGAAAGGTAGAAGATTTTATGCCCTGGTCATGGTAGAGAAGATAAATCTCACCATTTGTCATGGGGTAACGGGAACCACTCAGGCAGAGAATGACCAACAATGTAATCAAATAGATGCCATAGATTCCTCTCAAATCTGTACCCACTGTAGATTATACTTACTATTACACTATCCTATGCACAACAGAGCTTTTTTCCCAGTACATAATTACATTTCAAATTTTATCCAGCACTGTATACCATGGAATCAAATGTTAGGCTTAGCAATAAACAAAGAAAGTCTTAAAGTAAACTATAGACAAACATTTCCTTTGCATTTTTTTTTTTTTTATTAACACACCCTCACCTCACCAACTGCCTTGGGATGATCAGAAGAGAGCAATGATATCTAGCTACTGAATTTCTCTTTTGTCTTGAAGAACCTGGGGTAATAACAGGGGTAAAACCATCCCTGTTTCCAGTTCTCTTAACACTTGGTGTTTAATAATCCCACAAGTCATTTTTGGTGAAAAATGTGTTGCAAGAGGGAACAAATCAGCTATTTCTGTTTTAGTCTGATCATATACTTTTTATTTCTGCTGTACAGATTCATTTTACCTTGGAGGCTCACAATCCTGTCCTTAACAAAGGCTGAAGCTAATACTAATGGGTGTACAGAAGGGAAACAAAGAGTTCCCTTCTACTACAGGCAGTCATTTTAAAAAAAAAGCAAAAGAAAGCTAATTGTGTCAGAGACAAAATTCCTAATATAAAAGAGATAGTCTCTCTTTTTTTTCCTATTTCAAACACATATTAAGAGCAGCTTAGTTCTTACACTGCGTAATATTTGATATTTCCTCATTCATCACTTATTCAAACTGAGTTTGATTGTGTTTGTGTTACTGTCCCTGTCTACATCTCCATTATATAGTCTTGCTTTCAAAAAGGTGTTAGGTTGAAGTGGAAAAGGACACTAAATTGTAAAACGCTGGGAAATGCACATCAGGAGGATGCATTCATGGAGAGCTGCACAGCTGGCCAACAGAATGAACACATTACCACAAGACTACTGGGAATTAGTAAAAGAACTAGAAAGCACAACTATGGGGGAAAAGTATTCTTCACTAGTTTTACATTGGATCTGGTACATTTCAGACAGCTGAAACAAAAACTGTAAAAATCTCAAGAGACTGCCTAGTTTGTTTAGGAGATAAGTTTTAATCTCAAGTCAGAAATCCATATTCTTCTACCAGGGAATATTTATCAAATTCACCTAAAAGGAAACTTTAATGTGCTGATCTCTTCTAAAAAAATGTCTTCAGAAGATTTGTTGGTAGTTAACATTGTCCAGTCAAAACAATCACGTATCTTGCCCCCAATTTGATTGGCATAGGGGACAGAGTCAGACATCTTCACATTGCAAGTGATGGGAGCATACAATAATGTGACTACATCTGATAACTAGTCTTTCAATTCATACCTCTTGCACTGTGCTACCCACTGACATCCTTTTTTTCTTCCTAATATCTGGAAAAGATTCCCTGACTATTGGCAATCCTAAAGTACAGCTTTTCTTTATGAAGCTCTGCAGTAGCATCTATCAAATCAGCCATACAGCTATCAAATCAGGCAATTCACACTTAATCTCATTATCTCACATCTTTCACCGTGTCACTTATCATGCTTTATATCACATCAATCAGCAAACTCACTTCAAAAGCATTCTCCTGTCCCAAATTAAAACATGGGTGTAAGGCACACGTATGCCTTAACACACTGGCACAAACCTGGCTAAAAACAACGCAAAAAACTTCTGCTTCTTTGGAAAATGCAATTCACATTTAAAAATTTTGGTTGTTGAATAACACATGCAGTTGCTTGCTGAGAATATAAATTCTAAACCACTCATTTTAGGTTTGCAGATAATTTAGCAGCAATGGGAAAGAATAGAGAATGGATTAAACCTCATTTTCATAATTGCGTGATTTTGCTCAAATATCAAATATCTTGTCTTACCTTATACAGTCTAATAGAAAAATTTAAAAGTTAAAAAAAATAGGCAGGCTGCAGTTTAAAATGCAGATTCAAATTGCTAGATTAAATGATTGAGCAATACTTGTAGTTAATGTCACATCTCATACAATTTTGCTGGTTCAAAGTCTCAGAATCGCAAAATCAAATGCATCTGTGATAAACCTAGGTAGGATAAGCCCCTTTAACCAAACATAATGAAGGCTGAGGCAGGTAAAAATAGAAAAAGCAGTAAAAAATTGCAATGATTATAAGAATGGCAGAGAGTTTCAGATTGCTGGATTTCAAAGAGTAAACTTTTGACGCCCACCTTTTACACCAAGTTTGTTACTTACACAAATATTAGTTTGGTAGATAGGATCAAAAGATTTCTAAGCATCAAATAAGAATAAGCCCCCATGGTTCCTCAGTGTGCATAAAAGAAAAAGTAAAATGTATCCACAGAATACATAAAAAAAAACCCACAACAAAACAGGAATTACAAACAGAAGTTAAGCTTATGTACCCTGACATCTCTTCCTGAACTTCTCTCTCTTTTCTTGCTCCCAGGAACAGCTTCTATTGGTTTCTGGCCTGCATATTCATACCAGCATTGAGGAGTGATATGTAGAGTTACAAACAAAAAGGTTCCTTCACATTTTAAAGTATCAGTAACTTCAAGTTTCAAGCATTTATTTTTTTTTTAAGCTTTTTCTTTCCTCCCCTTGCAGTTGCAGAGCTATGAAATTAAGGAAGTACATCTGTACTCAAAGAAAAACAAACTAATTTTTCAAGTGACTATTTTTTGTTTAGAAGTCAATACTGTAACAATAATTAAAGCAAGCATATATGTTCTGCTTCCAGGTCTCTGAACTCCTCCTTTCCCTCCCCCAAGTGACATACTCTAGCAATTAAAGGTCACAACCAGAAGTTCGGAGTTTGACAGATGAGCTATAATTGAGCTACCCCTCCTTGGCGTAACAAAAATTTCGTAAGTTTTTATGATGGCATTCTCTTAAAGCAGAGGATAGTGGAAAGCATAGGGATGGAAAATGTGTTTCTATTTCAGTTGTGTATCTGGTAAGATGGAAAATTTTTCAAGTCTACACAGATGGTAAATAAATTTCTGCTACATGAGGCAGTTCCTGGAATAAAGAAATTTTCTCAAATAACAAGTGCCAATTTTTTTTTTTTTTTCAGCAAGACTTATTTTTAACTTTCCCAGGGACTTGTTGAGAGAGCTGGAGAAGTGTCCTTTCACCTTCAGAATCCTGGTCTAACTCCAGAAATAGCCTCTAATATCATTCTCAGCATAGAGGAGTTTTCTTTACACTTTAAAAGACATTTCAAAGCAAAGATCAAAGCTCCATAATTATACTTCGCTGCTGGTAAACACTCCCTCTGAACAGGCTAGAAAATAAGAAATTTCTATTTAAACCCTAAGACAATTATCAGTGACTAACAGCACTGACATTTAAACTGTCATTATTATGCTTTGTGAGGCAATGCTGTTGACACAAGAGAGCTTGTCCTCCACGAACGAAACGTAATGGAAAGGACAGAGAGAGGAAGCCCAGAATCAGGGACCAAGTCGCTGCAGGCGACCACCATGCCTGCTGAGGAAGCTGTGAAAAAGACACAGAATAATTAGGGTTTTGTCAAATAGACTCATAAATGGATCTGTGCATAGAAATGAGTGCGGGGCCAGAGGACTGGGAACTATTATCACCACTACAAAACTAGCTCTTGAGATTGTTTGGGACAGCTCTACCCCTCATACCAAGGTGGAGTTAGAGTTGTAGAAGCCGCTTACCCTTTTTTCCAACAACTTTATATTCCTGTCCTAGTCTGTTTGTGTGACTGCACAGCTCTGCTTGGCTGCTGCCTTGAGCCTGAAATCAAGCCCTGTGAAATGATGATGTTTACAAGGAGAAAAATACACAGTATTCTCATGTCGCAGAGTGTTCTTTCCTTCACATATGCATAAGCTTCAAAAGGCAAAGAAGTTTAACACTGCCACACTGAGCTTAGAATGTGAAATAAGTAAAAAAATAAAAAAAAAATCAAAGCATTTCTGAGAAGGCAGGAGTGAGGGGGAAGAATTAGTGATCTTAACGTGCTGTCTAGAAGAGTATGGATAGGATGAAGAAGGATTTTTTTTTTGTCTGACAGAGTGGATAACCTAGAAAAAAAATGAATTGACATTCTAATCTGAGGCTTCTGTCACTACTCTCAAGAGCGTAAAATTCAGGAATATATGTATTTCTTCTGAATCGCACTAAAACTTATTTCCCCACAGTCATAACTATTCATAGACTTCAATCTGCAAGAACACAATCAATTGATTTAAAACATATATTGAAAAAGAATTATTGAAGAAGATTTACAATATGATTTCTCACAAAGCTTAATAGAATGTTGATGAAATGTGCTAAATTACAAGTCCTGCAGAACATTTACCCACAAGAATATAATTAAAGTACAGATATGGAGGAATATCTCCCTAAATTATCTCTGTTACTGGGAGTATTGAGAAAGGCTTGAAGACAGACAAATTGACCAATTGGAAGTCATTTTCATGAGCTGAGAAAGCTTGTGCAATTGAAAGTTGAATGATCACTTTATGTGGAAAATCAATTTTCACCTATTTATTTTTCCTAATCTCATCCAACCTATAAAACAATCTGTTAATATACCTGGGATTTTTTTGTCCTATCTATTCTCCTGTTCACACTGGCTATTTTACTCCCCATGTAAGTGTCAAGCCTAAACAGGACACTGCTTATCTACTACATCATCTTGTTATCATCTATCAAGCAGTAGACAATATTTGTAAACAGGCGAGTTTTCCATGTTGGGATAAATTCAGCAGATATAATAAGGTGTGACTGACACATACAGCCAGTACTAAATTTGTGTGAGATAAATATAGCTTGGCATTTATCAGAAGTGTAGTGTTTCAGAAAACTTCTATGTAAGAAAGTAATTTATCTTACATTCCCAAATTTTTGCTCGTGGTCATGCTTTTTCATTTTCAATGCAGTAAAAATGTCAGCTTTTTAAAGATTTCGAAGCTAAAATTACATGCAGCAGAGGCCACAAGCTTTAGCACTGCTGAATTTTTTCCTGTATTTCATGCCTTCATATCAAACAGCCACGACTCACATATAAAAAAATATGGTTTGGATGCACTAATAGTGATTTAAGAAGGTTGAGGATACCACCCAAGAGATTAAAACATGTAGCACAAGAACAGAATCAACTCTTTAAGGATTTTTTATGGGTATATTAGATGATAAATTTTCTGTTAAACTGTCCAAATGAAAAAGAAACTCAGAATATCCAAATAGAATTGTTTAATTGAAACTGCAGTATGAGACGGAGGCAGGAGGAATCTTAAAGAAAAGGATAAATAAAACTCCACTTTACATACATATTTTACATAATGCATTTTCATTCTAACTCTTGTGTAAGGTGAGACTGCAAAAACAATGTGAAATTTAAGATATGAAAGTGATTGCTGTAATACGGCACATTATTGAAGGACACCCTCATGTTACAGTGAGCCAATTTTTCATTAACGCAGTGGGCACATGCCAAGTTCCTTATGTTCCATTGTTATAAAAGTGTTAGATGCCAGCTGTGACAGTTCCAAAGGAGAGCAAGGATCTGGTTTACATTTGCCATACATTTACCACAGTGCACACAGACACTCACACATGCATATAGAGAGAAGCTGTATTGCTGCCTGGATTCTTTTCATAGAAGGAAGAATATCCCTCTAAATTTGAATTCATAACCATTTTAGGCCATATCCTCTTGCGCTTGGAACAGATTTTGGCAGAAGAAACAGCATTGTTTCATTTTGTAAAGCCATATCCAATACACCCTATCTGTGACATAGACCCCCTTGTCTTTATCAACCTCCTCTATTGCCTTTAAGAGTGAGCAGTAAAAGGACATAGGCAACACATTTTTTTAGGTGTTTCAATCATATGTACTACCATACAGGAAGCAAAGAAAAAAAACCAAAACAAATAAAAAGGAAACGAAATACCACCAAAAAAGTATGGCTCCCACCATGCTGCAATTCAGCCCATGGCAGGGGCATCTCTGCTCCTTTTCTTTTAACTACTGCATGGGAATTGGCAAGACACCTTTGGACTTTGCCCACCACTGCACCACCATGGCCAAATACTCCTTGACAGCAGTGGCAAAGAGCTCATTGCTGTAAAGCCTCAAGCTGGCCAGGGTGGGCTGTTTTTCTGTGCCCCCTCCTCAGACTCATCACCACTAACAGAAAAGCATCTACTCTTAGCACAGGTCACATCTGCGGTAGAAGATTATACTGAAAAAGCTGCCCTGCCATAGCTATGGATTCAGAGTCCTTAGTACAGGGAGGGGTGCTCTACTACTGACTTTACAGGTTACTGATGCATTTGATGACTTTTGATGGAAGCTGTATCTCCATGTGCCTCTCCGGTCTCGCTGCTTTCGCTTGATTGTTAATTCAAGGTGAACATTATGCTTGTGAAAGTGCCAGGTGAACAATTCAAGAAAGCAAAGTTCCAAACACCAATGGCAAAGTGTGTTGTGGAGAGTGTTGTCATGTAATATAGAAGGTTTTGCCTGAGCATTTCAATTTCACTTCTCATTTGCTAAACTGTTAAATTTGAGTTTTCAATACTATGTCCAATTTATTTCTTCCAAGACAGCTTCCCTCAAAAATGTGCTGTTGACTACAAATCTGGTGTTATTTTAGGAAGTGATCATTACTCCAGTTAACATGACCTACAACTGAGGATTTATAGATTACAAACAGCAAATAATTGGCCCTTACCAATCAGAATTTTTTAAAGATGCATTTTAAAAACAAACAGAAAATGTTTTAAAACTTTTTTTCCAGCCAATTATTGCAAACCTGGACAAAAATCAGACATTTCTGAGTACAAAATGTAGGAAACTAAAGCTCTCTACATTGATTCCTGGAAGTGTGTAATATCACTTTGGTGAAGCGATAGTATAGTGTGTGACTATGAACTGCGTCTAAATACAAATAATTTCATGACCATTTTAGGTAGCTAAACTCCAACTAATGCATAACTTGATGTGCAACAGTCTCTTGGTTTGCAGTCTAGACAACGCTGGCAGCTGTTAAAATTTATTGCTGAACACTGTCACAAAAATGTGTCAAAGTAAAATTTGCATAAAGGTTATACTGTAATGGCCTGGCAATCATCCCATCCTGTTCTGAGCTTGTTTTAAATACTTTTCAGATTGTTTGAAATACATCATACTTCAGTCCAAACACAAAGGAAGTCTGTGGGAAAGCATTCTTTAGCTTCCCAGATGGAGATAATATTTATGATACATATTTTTGTGAGAGCAACAGAGAAAATTCATGGTCATCTAATCACAATAATAGGAGTACTTTATGACCACCACTTTCTACTAATTTTCATAGATAACATGCATAGTTTAAAAAAATTAGATCCAACTGTTTTAGTCCATTTATAATTTTGAACCACATCATCATTATTAAATAGTAAATTTGGGAAGCAAGTTTTCAATCCAGAAAAGAGAAACAAATATTCACGGTAGCCAAGAAGATTTCAGTTTTTTTAAAGAAATCATACTATTTGTTTTGCTTTACTTGCAGCTCTTGCCAGATTCTTCCCAATGCCTTCAAAATTATGACCATTTAATAGCAATGTGCAAATGCAGCAAATTCTTTGTGGTGAAGCAACTGTGGATCTCAGTAATAGTTGCCCACTGTACTATTACTACAGACTGTAGCTCTGAGACACATGGGTAGCAACTAACCTTTGAAAGAGCTGCTGTGGCTTAGGATCCCTCAATTTTTGATGGCGTTCATATTCACGTTATGCGTTTGGAAAAAGAGATCCATGCTCTTTCCTAAAGCCTTTAGAAAATTTGAAAAAAACTTTGGAAAAGCTTTAGAAAGTCCAAAAATGACAAGAGATGCATAAATGGAACAAAAACAATTCCAAATTTCATATATGATAAACTAGATTGCGTCACTGACAAACCTATATATTGCTACTTATATAGTAGTAATTTAGACTGGATCCTTACTAAACCAGCTTCTGTTTAAAAAAAACCAAAAAAAACTTCAAGAGTCTTAAAAACTAAGTTAAAAATTGGTAGGAAAAAAGAATTAATCATGAAGTTATTCCCATTCAACAAAGACAGAATTCATGTTAAGGGAGATTAAAACATCAAGAAGACATACTTATGAAAGGTTTGGAAACTGGGTCCCTGGTATTTTGACAGCAATAAAATAAGATCTAAAATGTTGGATACTATTGTTCACAACAAGCTCACATTAGTTTTTATATAAGAATCTAATGCTGACAAGTGAGTGCTCAGTTAAAAAGGATTATGCAGTGTGAACAGTAGAGATGACAGGGAATAAACTGTAAGGAAACCATTTCAGTAAAATAGGTAGCTCCTATAATTTTTTTGGAAGCTTTCCTGCTACCTCTCCCAGGTACTTCACTAGGAGGATTAAACCAACAGGCAAGGCTCAACAGGCTTCAATTTACAGGGTGATACAAGTAGAAGCGCCTGGAAGAACTTAAATTTCTAAGACACCATAAAAAGCATAGTTTTTGCCTTGTAAAACAATTTATTACAGATCATAATGAAAGAGAGTCAGCCTTCAGATCTCATGGGCAAGCATAATACTTGTGGCAAATATGGATGGAAAGGCACAAATTCAACCAAGAAATTTTTTCGTTTTCTCAAATTAGTATAATCATAATTGATTAAATAACGCAACAAAATGTATTATAATAGTACAGAAAATGCAATCCCACACTTTAAAAATTCACAGCTTTTATGGTGGGGGAAAGGTGCTGCTATAAAGTCCTGTGTCACCCTAGGTAACCTTCTATGAGGGATTCTTCCTACATTTACTGAGATCCCTATAATCCTTTTCTGAAATTAATTTGCATCTCTTTGGCACTGGCTGCAACTGTCATGCTTACATTAGCTATGTCCTTAAGTATCCTTTGCAAACCACACAACATTTAATCTAGAGACCCAGATTAAAATAGTAGCAATAATAGTAAACATTAGAAATAGGCCTGACTATTATACTCTTCGGTCTTCCAGGAGTGACTTTGACCTAACATCGGCTGTTTGAAACTGGAAAGCTTCCAAGCAGGCCCATCACAATGAAATGCAAGTCTCATAGAAGAGCAGCGAGGAATTGGTACACTGAAATATTTGTTTACATCATTCCATTATCACTGACAGACAAGCAAAACTTTTTAATGAGACTGAAATGCAGTCTGAGATTACCTGTGAAGAGAAGCTGATTCATCACATATACTCCAATTAGTTTGATACCCCAATTAGCCCTTCCTGAAGTAGTATTCTAGGCTATACATTTTCTTGGCAGGAATACAGCTGACATAAACTTCAAATAACCGGGCACAATGCATCAGTTACATTTCCCCAAACCAATCCATATGTATAGATTTCTTATTTCATTGCATCTTGTGCAGTAAATTTGCCAGTACTTTATCATCTCTAACCTTATAGAATTTATTAATACCTTTTAATCTAAAATCCCTGTAGCATACCAGAAGTTTCACATTAGAAAGGAACCCCCAAAGTTTCAGAATTAATATATTAGATACACCACCAGAACTTCAAATACTGATCCAAAGTTTCTCTGAAATGTTTTGAGCTTTATTTCTAAGTCCAAGGGAGTTTATTTTTGGAAGGTTTACTCCAAAGATCCTTCTATGGATATTTCAAAAAATTACTGCAACAATAGCCTTTCTTCAGTGACTGGGTAGTTCTAGAACCCGTTTCTTCCACAGATTGATGAAAATAACAATATTAAGCATTGCAAGGAAACACTGCTGTGAGATGCATTAGAAAAAAAAGCTGCTTTGAGAACAGCAAGTTTTTGTTTACTTCAATGATTATGATTTGAAATATTAAATATAGAAGGTGTTAGAAAAGTATTTCATTATTGCAATGAACACCAGATTTTCAGTAAACTATGTTTCACTGCAAGTGTAAAGTTCAAACAATTGAACAGTTAAGTAACAATTTTGACATGTAACTGTTCATTTGTACATGCTAATTTAATTCTTTTTCTTCTGCTATTCAGATATTAAACTATATTGTATCAAAGCAACTCAAATATGTGAGGAATGCTTCCTGCACTGACTCTGGATCAAGTCAGAATATACTTATATATTTTTGTATATTCAGTGAAAAATCTGTTTATCTTTTCACAGATGTTTTTTTCCCCCCCCTCAATCTTCTGGTGCTATGTTGCTAAGCTAGCCTGTGGATTGAATTTTGTTTTTAAATATTAACTACAACTTTCTGAGCCTTATTAAAAAGCCTATTATTGGTAATTCTATCTTTTTGCACACAGAATGTTTTCAATATGCCATCTCATCTTTACTTTTAATGCAAGGATACTACAATCCTCTATGAATTGAGCCAAATACTATTTGCTGTTATATATGGTGAGTTTTTTGTTTATTTTTTCCCCCACAGTCATGACTCTGAATCTTATTAAAAATTATATGTAATATAGTATTATCTTACAGGAGAGAGAAACAAACAGCTACAGCTGATCCTCTAGCTGTTTTCTCCCTATTTATAGAGAACAATCTCTATATCTAAGATTGAGGGGGTCGACAACAATGAAATATGGGGAAGAAGAAAAATTTCTTTTTGTAAGTGGATTACAATGATGTTTCATTTTTTCTTTTAAATTTCAAGGATTTTTACTCAAACTATTCAGAGTTACAACATCACAGCTGTGATTGTGTTCCGGAAGTGAGTGGTGAGAACTTACTGTGAAACTCTATGCCTTAACCTACCTTTTTACACTGATGTTGAATGAAGTAGATTTTTTTTGAAAATAATTTAAATTAATCTATTAGAGTTCGGGTGCATTTGGGCTTAATATCCCTCAGCAAGGATTTTTCTGCTTATCCCTAATTTTGATGAGATGAGGAGTTTGGAGAATGAAAATATTTGCAAAATCTTTCACAAGGGAATGGCCATTTTTCCCTGTTTTAAAATTACTGTATGATAATTAAATACTATCCTTTTGTTGGTATTCTCTTAGTAATTGATACTCTTCTGGTTTTGTATGATAGTGTTCTCTAAAAGCTCTGTTGCATTATACACATGAACATACACAGAAGCTGTTGGGTTGACCCAAGCATGACAGTTTCTCATTAGTTCCAAAGATAAATTCAATCTTTGGAAATTCAGAAACTACAATTCTCAAATGAAATGACTATTTTAAAATCTAAAATTTATTTAAAGCACATAGGAGGATTTAGTTGGTGTAGTACCATATAGTGAATCCTTTTATGCTTCTGCTATACTGAACCATTAATAATCATCAACGTCATGTTGTGGACAAACTGACCTGATTATCAATCAACACACAAAAAAATAAATAGGAAAGCTTGAATATTGTGGGATCTTTCAATTAGACCCAACATCATTAACTTCTCACAATTAAATTCAGCCACTTCATATTTCTGACCCTTAGGAATTCTTTCTGGGAAACCAAAGGAAAAGAAGGTGCTGTGTATCAACTATCTGAACCCTGGTGACTTGAGGGAGCAAAGAATGCTGTAACAGCTGGACCTGTTTGCAAAAAGTATCTTCAGTGTCAGCACATCCATCATGACTAAAGTAATTTACTGAAATGGAGCTAGTGCTACTCAAAGATGCTAAACTTTAAGCCCTTAAGCCCTCAAACCTGCATCCATCTGCAGAGCAACAGATCCATACTGTCTCACCTCAACTTTGGTCTGAAGACAGCAGATCTAAAGATAAGAGGGGAGGTCATGCTCTGTTGCCAAAACTAAAAGAAGTTTAAAATACGTTAATGAGGAACAGGTTTTCAGAAGAATGTAGTACCAGCAAGAGCATAATGATATCTTCTCAAAGGTCCTAAGAACTTAACTGTCATGGCAGTAGCTGAGGTTCAGTGCCTTTCTATGGTGCCTGCCCCAAGGTGTCATGTCAAGATCTGGGTCCCTAAATTTAACAATTCATCTCCATGTGTCTTTTCCTGTATTCTGACCTCTGTGAGTACGCATTTATGTGAGACTATAATTGACACTGAGCATTAATCAGACAGTGGTGTGTTTTAGGCCTTAACTGCACTGTTTGAACTGCTGACCTTGAGAGAAAAGGTTTTATATACCATTCCCAATCCCTTAAGTCTTCCTGTCACTGCAAAGCAAATACTTGACTTTTATGGATGGATTCAGTTTCAAGTCTGTTGTTTTTCTAATGTTTTGTTAAAATTACAAAAGTGGCTTTTCAGGGAAAGTTTGTAAACATAAGCACATATTTCATTACAGATTATTACCAACACAGACAGGCTTTTGTGAAATAGTTCATGATTAGAGATAAGCAATAAAATCCTGCACACAGGAACACTGTCTGTAGAAGTGTCCTAAGAATTTAGAGATAAATAATACCAGAAGCAAAAGCAGATTGTATCTTTTCCCCTTTGCTGAACATTTTACAGTTATTGGTAAAGACTTCTTCTGCCAAAGTGGTAGGAGGTCACTCCTTCAGATCCACAGACTTCAACCCCTCTTACGGTACACACAGCTCCACAGTTGCTGCAACCACATAATTCTCAACCAGCCTCGAAGCAACTCCAAGTTTTGCTCCTTTCTCTGCTCATGCCCTTTCTTAGTTTTTCTTCACCATTAGTCTCACTAGAATTTTTTTACAATCTGTCTTTTAAAATGTTTAACGGCACAAACACAAGTCACAAATATATCCTCAAATATAGTTCTTGTGAGTGCTCATTTAAAAGATGATTATGAAACCTCAAAACAAGACACCAGGAGATTTGTAGAAACTAGCAACATCAAAGCTGTTAAAAAATACAGCATGGTACACTGACAGCTAATGTGGGCAGTCGCAGCACAGGGACTGTATATATATACACATATATATGGAATAAAAAGAGGTTTTATCTGTATTTTCAATGCTACTTACAGGACTTTGAAATTACAGTATAAAAATTAATCTTGTTAACAATAGGAAATGCACACATCAAAACTAACAACTGTGATTAGTAAAAATACAAATGAGATGCTAAAGTGAAACAGCTGAGCATATGGTTATAATAGTCAATTAGTTCTCAAATATGGGTAAGTTTAATATTTCTGGTAATCCTAGTAAGGTTTCTGTTTATTAATTGTAACTCAGAGCCACACTCACTGCAAGATCAGTTGAACAGTTACCATGTTAACTGGGATTGCATGAACTGCTACAGACAGCTAGGCTCGGAGAGCTGCTGAAACTTTTTGCAAGACTTATGTACAGCTTCTAACCATATCAATGGAGTGTCAATACTAACAAAGGCTTTGCACAAGGAAGCAATGGCCAGCAGCCCAGGATGATGTGTTGGCATACAGTACCTCGGATACGTGAATTTGTGCTTTAGTAAAACAGGTACTGAGGCAGTACAGGTGATAGAAAAGAAAAACCCACACAATAGAAACCAAGATTTAAAAGAAAAACAAAAGACCAAACACGTCAAATGAAAAAGGCATAGAAGAGTAAACAATTACAAATTGGTTATTAGCAAAAATAAGCAGCATAGCTGGGAAAGCCAGAATTTGAGTTGAATTCTGTAACACTACAGCCAGCACATCTCCTCCCATGAAAGCCAATGGGAATTTTGTTGCCAGGGAGTCTGTCCATTAAACTTTTGTAAAGATACTCTTCCTTGCTTTGTGTAGACAATGAAACTCTCTGGTTGCTTTAAAGTTACAGAACATTGTTTCAAACTCAGCAATATTTCTTTTTGCAAGAACATATGCTCATGGGGCTGAGCTGAAAACCAAAGAACTACTGAAAAATATTTCCACTCCTTTTTTCACTTTGAATGTTTTGTTGCGCTTTTTCTTTATCCTCTTTTTTCAATAAGGCTTCCAAACCTCTAGACACTATCTGTTTCCTAAGAGGGCTAATAGTACCTGATAGCAGCAGCAAATCAAGAATAAAACCAAATTCTACAGAAGATACTTATTCATTTAGACTTGAACAACATGTATAAAATTATATATATACAAAATAAAGTGAATATAAGGCACCTCCCAAATTCACAGCTCAGCCATTTTCAGACCTTAAAAAGAGCTCATTTGAACTCAATTGTTGTATAGACACATTATTTTCAAAACTTTTTGAATAAAAATCTGATAAGTCCTTGAAACTAGCCTGAAAAATGCATTTTATCTCCAACAAATCAGTCACAGAATTGCCATCATAAGAAATTGGGCCAAAACATTAGAAAAAATCTCTGTAGCTTATGAGCATCCTACCTTTCGTTTGCGCAGTTTCACTTGACTGTCTGAATGTTCTTGTGTGGTCGAATGATCTCTTACATGTAAACACTGAATGTCTTCTGCTGAACTGACATTCGAAAGGCATTTGTTTACAGGGGCCACTTGAGGTTCTGTGAAACCACTTCCATCCAGACCATTTTCCACTGCCGGGATGAGAGAGCAAGGAGAAGATTGCATAAGGCAGTCGCTGGATTCCACTGCTGAACATAGCTGTCTATCACCGCTGCTGCATGATTCAGAAGAAATCCCACTCTCTACCACATTACACTCAGACTTTCCAAGCCCGTCTTTAAAAGCATCAGATTTCCGGCGCTGTTGTGCAATTACAGCAGTATGAAGCAGCTGCTTCCCAGGCATAATAATTTCTTTCACATTTGGAGAATTAGAAAGATTTTCTTTCTCTACATCTAATCCTTCATTTAAGCCTTCGTAATTACAAAGCTCCAGGTCTTGCCCAATACTGCCACAAATGTCATCTTCTTTCATCTCCTCTTCAGGAGCTGTGTCACAGGCAGCTTCCTTACTTATATCTCCAATTATTCCAGGTGCTTCACTTGCCTCGTTACTCTCTGTTATTGGTAACACCTGTGTTAAGGAGCCTGCTCCATTTAAATCGTTTGCTTCCCTTCCTACAGCTGTGATGTGGTAATTAACGCTATCCAGGTTGAGTGCTGAATAGTCATCATCGTCATCAGACACGTGGACTAGAGTTTCTGTGCTAGCCTCCAGAAAATGCTCCTCATCCTCGTGGTTGTCATTCTCGTCCACCTCCTTTGAAACATTTCCCAGCTGCTTCCCAGGGAAGCCAATCAGCTCTCCGCTATAACAGCACTCTGGAAACGAAGCACGTTTTTCTTTCCGATCTGAGCTCAAAACTTCATCTTTTTCCATACTTGTCTGCAAGTTATCAGCTACAAGTCCGTGACGACATGCTGTATTGTACTCCACAGACTCCAAAGCCAATCCCATCCACTGGGTTACATGCTCTTCCCAGCTTTTCTTCCTGATTGCTAGAGACATGTCATAACAGTTCAGCAGCCGGCTGCAAGGTACCTTCCGCACAGGACCAGAGGAGATGTCATGGCTGCTGTACACTGCTCCAGAGGGACGGAGGATTTCATCTTTTTAACATCTGCACAAAATAAAAATAACATAAAAATCAGGTTATTGAATCATCTCCAAATAAAAAAAAAAAAAAAAAAGAAAATAAAGAAAGGGAAGCAACAGTTTAAACAAAAGTGTAAAAGCAAGATAAGACTGCAGGACCAGAAGGACAGGAATTTAAAACTGTTTTGTTTAAAGTTTTAATACTTTTCATACAAAACTTGACAGCACCAATAATTCATTATAACTTTTTTTCTGATTAGTCTCCAATATCAAGTAAACAAAAATGGTATAAACAGGCCCATGGACAGGCAAGTAGCTCTGGAGCCAAATTTTGACAATAAGTCTCTCTTCACTATGTCTGTCATAAGATATTAATTTCCATGGGTATAAATGGCATTATGTCTTATGATTGCTTTGCACACAAAGTTATTCTGTATTTCTTCCCCACCCAGAGACACCCATGGAGTACAGAATTCTGGCTGTTTCCCAGTGAGGTAGAGAAGAACTTGAGGGTTATTCCAAATTTACCAAAGTTATAAACTATTTGTCTTAGAGTAGCTTTGGCCCATTCAGTGGCTCTCATTTTTATTGTTATTGTTTCACCCTCTTCAGGACAAGTTGTAATTACAAGTGTTACTCAAAACTTCAAGGGAAATAAGCCATTGTGCAGTAATGAAAAATACAACCCTAGGAAAGCTAACTGAAGTTTTTGGCAGATTACTTACCTTAAATACATCATAAAACCTGAAAAAAGCCCACCCTTGGTGATTTTATATTTGAGATCTAACTACTGTAAGGAAGGGAGGAAACCCTTATTTAAGTTGGGGCTCTCCAGAAGGCTGGTTTGTGTGGTCAGCCCTAACTGTGCCGCTCCCCTGGCAGAGCCCACCGTCCCCCTCCATTATCCAGGTGGGATATTTGTCACTGATGCTCTGTCAGGCCTTCCGGATGATGGCATTTGAGATAGGTTAATCCTGTGCCACTGCATGTACAAATTAGCACAAAGAAAATACCTCATATTAATTTATACATTATAAAACAAAACGGTCAAGTTCTTTGTCAAATAACAAGGCAAAACTTCTGGCCCATAAAACATCAGAGGTTCAAGGAACGACTTTTCGCTCCCTATGTAAGAACTGTCAACACTTAGCATGGATCTGCTTATTGATTTCAGCAATAAAGAAGATTAAGTACTGAGTTTGTTCTGGGTCATTTCAGTCCACTAAGGCAAATTCTGATTGCCCACCAGGCCACAAAGATGCCTGACAAATCACATGCCTGAAGGTATAAAAGTATTCGTCTTGAAAGAAATGCAGAATTACTCCTGTGCAACTGAACCTCAGTAAATTATGTCTTTCATAATTGACTGATTCATAAACTGACTTTCAGAATAGAGTTGTACACGCTCCTGGATCTTTAACCTTCTTTGAGGATGGCAGGCTTCATTTCACATTCACATTTTCCACCTCTGCAGAGACTATGCTTAAAAAGAAAATATATTCATAGGGTAAGAGAATTCCATGCACAAGTCATTAGCGTGTGGGAGGCTGAGGAAAACGGAAAATAACACACAAAGCCAGGCCAAAGAAAATTATCTGCTTTCAGAAGCAAAATTTGGTTGTAAGAAGTTAATACAACTTTAAGATTCTTTTTTTCTTTCCTGGTTGAATGTGAGAGAAACCCTAAATATCAATATGTAAAATCAAAATATAATAAAAATTTGCATTCTTATTCTGACTTCATTTCATATATATTTATTCTTCTACCATTTCTAAGTGTCTGTGGTCCAAAATTACCACAGGGTGCAAATCAATAATACTTTTAACTTTTATTACTTTTCCTGATGGACCCTCAAGCTCTTCAGAAGCAATTAAACTAGCTTTACAACACTTTGTTTTGACCTCTGAAAAGGGGCAGCTTTACTCGAAGAGGCTCTATGATTTCTGCTGCTCTCCATTAGCACTGCTTGGAATTGCACCTGGGTGCAACTCATTTGTAGCTCTTTCTTCCCTGCTAGAAGAGTAGCTCCATCTACTTTACACAAAATTAAACATGGTTGTTACAGCCATATAGGGTTGTAACAAAAATAATGAAAAGACAACAGTAATATTAAGTGTAAAAAGCTAAACAATTAATCTTCCTAATGACACACATGCATCCATCTACTTGAGATTTAGGCTGCTGTTAATATGCAGAAGGCAGGCATGCAAAGAGTTAATGGGTGTGTGTTAATCTCGTTGCTGCTAAATGGAGTTACACGTGTGCAGAAAGGGGAGAACAGATCCCTTACTGTTTTACATTTTTTGGATGTGGAGAGTTATATTTCATGGGGGATGAAAAACAAATAAATTTTACTTTAGGAACCCTTCTGTTTTACTTGCGCTATCGCTAGTTTTGGCTGCCTCATAGACTGCAGAAAAAATTATTAAACAGGAGAATATCAAATACTTTGCTTGAAATGTAAGACAAATAAATATACGGGAAGGGTACTTTCATTGTTCTTTAAAATATGAGCTTACATTAGCACCGAGTATGAAAAATTTACCTTAGATATGCCCCTTCTCTGGGCAGCTTCAGCTATCAGTCCCTGAAATTCCCTCAATTCCCATGGCACATGTAGGAGCCCATAGTTGGAGGAACGCTTACTTTTCTCCTGCTCCCCCTCCACTCCTCAAAGTCTGCTTTATCTGCCACAATTCAGCTTAGAAATTCTTTTCCTGCTATAACTGCTTGACAGTTATAGGCCAACAGGGAACGTTTTCCTCTCTTCTACCTCTGTATTCAGAATAACCTATTTCCTTTGCACTCAAATGCATGCACATAAGCTGTGCTTTGGAGGATTCACCATTCCAGGCCTCTGAATGAGATCCATAACGGCTCCTTTCTCTGCCAAAGGACAAAGTCCACTGCCACTTCATAGAAGAAAGGGTTCCTGCTTTCTGCTATTGCTGCTTACTCTTTTCTTTACATGCAACATCTTTTGTCCTCTGAGAAATGCCCCCTGCAAGCTCCTTCAAGGGAAGGACACCCCTCTTTTTTCCCTTTACATCATTACCATCCCACAACTAGAAGCCTTTATATCTGATATTTCCAGATTTTTAAGGCAGACAGATGAACTCTTAGCAGTCTGTTGAAATGTTTTGCAGAGTGAAAAGACATTTTCTTCTGGTCAGAGCATCTGTCAGTATGATAGAGTCCATTCAGCTGCTCCCAAAATTCAGATTGATATTTTGCTTTTACTTTTCAATAGTGCTAAGTTTGGTACTGCTAAACACTATTAAGTTTCTGAAGAATAAAATATGAACAATGGACAAAAAAAATCTTGACCTTGGGTGTGATTTAAGGAATATTGTCATTATTGAGGCAATTGGCAATTCTTGACCAAAGGAAATGTAAATGAGCAGTGGGTGATCACACTGTGGCAGGACCCCTTCAAACACCTGTAGTGATGCTTCACAGTGTTTACAAAACAAGATGTCATTTCAGAGTGATTTTCTAACAATTTAATGCCTGTCTCCTTTCACTGCAGAATATAATGGAAATGAAAAATAGGGTATGCTTTTATGCTTGTTTATTTTTGGAAGTTGTGTATCAAATCTCATGGAACTGATAGTTATGCAGCAGATAAAGCGCAGAATGAAGTGATGTATAAGATGAACCAGTAACCTCTCCTATAATCACATTGTCTAGCATTCTCCTTCAAGGAAGATTCCTGTGATATTTTTTTTTTTTTCTGAGAAGCTCAAATCAATCTGTTTCCAGCAGGCTTTTGAAATTCAGACAGAGAAGCGTCCTTTATCTCATGAAATTCCATTCAGGTTTGGCTGTGCCGTGCATTTTTCAAGACACATTTTACCTTCTCTCGCTTGCCTCTTCAAGAAATGTGATGGGCTCCAAGAAGTATGTTTAAACAAAACAGTCCCGATACCTGTGACTGACACGCTGAAAAAGTTGTACAAGCTCCAACTAGGAGTTGGAGCTAGAGTGAGAATGGGAAGTGGAGGAAGGAAGCTTACTCGAATGTCTATCTCTGGGCTACTCAGACCCATCAGAGACCTTTCTAGAGCACAAGATGGAACACAAAACTCTCCCTGTTACAAGAGTGGGGAGGCAGGGGCACACAACCAGGGCTCTCTGGTCCTCCACCTCCTCCTCAGCCTTCCAGCACATGGCAGCCTTGATTTTTACAGAGTGGAAGAGAGGAGTAAGGAGAGAAATGTGGAGCCAATCAGCAGCAACAACCACCCCATTAGATGGGGCAGTGCACCCCATATTGCCATTAGGATAGCAGGGCTATGGCAAGAGCAGGTACAAAGAAGATACTGCCATTCAGTAGGACACCTTGATGGCAAGGACAATAACACAAGTCTGACATCCCTGTGTCATATTGACAATTCATAGCACCATGCACTACCTCCTCTACGTCATAATAAATAGAAAGCTTTGTAAGGGAGAAAGGCACAAAGATCATGGGAGAGGTGACTAAGTACACTTGACAGGAAAGCTTTGGAGAGGGCAGCCCAGGCAGTATAGCCCCTACTGTCCTGCCAGTGGAATTCAGTTTTTGCTAGTGCTTTACATGCAATGCAAATCTTTTCTGTGAAAAAATAATGCAAAGCCTTAGTTTACGAACTTACACAGAGATGAAAGACTGTTTCATTACATTTTTTACATAGCAGGCATATGTAAGCAACGGAGATCAAGCAGAAATATTTATTTTGTTATCATTATTTTATCTTTGTAGGTCTGTGACCCCAGTCAGCAAACTTTGTTTAAGGAAGTCTGAGCGAACAGGGTCTGTTTCCTATAAACTCATCTCACATCTTCCTGGTCTGGCTTACATTCAGCTCTTTCAGTAACTTCATACCAAGCTCTGAGACAGAATGTTGTTTACAAATAATTTGAGATAAAACATACGCCTCTCAGTCTTTGCTCAGCTAGTTATTTTAAAATATCTCCTGTTTTAGAATTTAAAATCCTTCCCATATTTCCTGGACATATACCACCTTTTGAATCTTACTGAAGTGGAGGCTCACCTTGTCTGCAGTTCCTATATAAACAGCCTTTGGAGTGCATAGCCATAGACCATGCTAAACCCTGATGTCCTAGAGTAGAAATATAAGGATTATTTGTTTTAGGGTATTAATCTAGCGAATACCAGATGCATTATTCCTAATTTCTTTTATATATAAAAGATAATAATATATAGGGTCAACTATTAAAAACTGTTTCTAAGAACTATTTTGAAAATATGTACAACTTTATTCTAAAAATTAGAAAAGTCATAGTACTTGTAAGACAAGTATGCCTTCATAATGAAACCATAAAGTAGTTGAAATCTTTCATATAAATTTTAATGGTAAGGTTTGCATGTATATGGATGTGATGCACTTATGTGTTATAAAAGTGAACACAAGACAGTAATTTAGCTGTTGCTGATTTTTGTAGAGATAAACACAAACATAACCCAATACCGCTTTTTCTCATGGTAGCTGTCCTTTTCTTTGGGGAGATACATTACTCTTTGTTTTCAGTCATGAATTAGTACATGTAGAGTCTTTGCGTAGCAGTGACACATGGTAAGTAATTAATACTTGACTGAAATCCATAGCCCAAGTGCCCTTGGTTCCAACAGAAGAGTTGGGGCTTCTGTGAAAATATGTGACGCATACTTGATAATCTCATTTTGCAAGAAAAGCTAAGGAAGTCCTGCCTACACTAAGACAAACAGATATATTAAAAATGACTCAGGTACATTCTGCAACTGTTTCTGCTTTAAAAATTATTTTCTTAAGGGCTTGAATACAATCCATAGAACTACAGAGGCAGTACAGCTTACTAGACATTGCTCAACTAAGACTTTTCTGCTTCATTCTACAGGCCTTTCAATACAAAAAGTATTAGAAGTGAAGTGAATGGCGAAAAATAAATATCCTAACTCCTCTCTTTGCTTACACTTGGTTGATGGATTTTTACTCTGAGAAAGTAATATTTGCATCAATTTTGGGTATATAGCATCTAGGATCACAGCTTGTCTCTTAATAGAAGTTGCCTGTTAGTTACCTGTGAGATAATTAATGTAAAGGACTCATCTATAACTATCTGAATTTAAAGTTCTCAGAGACTTCATGCTTTAGTCATACAAAGCCAGAAAGATAGGGAGAGGTTCTGCATGTTCTTGAAATACAGACTTAGGTGGATAAGAACTAAGTGATACATTATGTTATTTAGGATTACTAAAAGCCATAGGCTAAGTTTTTGGTAATAGTCTAAAACAACATGTGCCAATCCTGAAAGTTTTCTAAAACAAGGAGAATATATAATACATAGGGATAAAGTTAGACTTTTTATTCTACAGAAAATTGTTTCTTTGTTTTATTGAAATATTCCTATGCAACATAAAGAGTGTGACATTCTACCATATAAACCATAATTAAAAAGTGCTTTTTGGAATTATTCTTGGTCCTCGTTTTCTAGTAAAATACTTTAAAACAATACACAATAGTAAAACAACCAAAGCTTATAAAATACTCTCAAACACCAGTATTGGAAAGATTGTGGCTTCAGCACACTCCAGAATGATGTGCTACATTGGACCGTGTGGCTTTGGTATCAGTATTCGCTACAGAGGTACAGCCTTTCTGAGGTAAGAAAGAGACTCATTTTCCTCTTTTATATTTCAGATCATTAAAAGGAAGAGGAACTTTTGACCACAAATCCCCATATTTTATTAAGCCTCACAGGTAGTATGTTCCTCCTGCACAATGAGAAGACTGGAGGAACAGGGGGAATCACCCCATACATTCAGCTTTGGGGTGCTACATGCAACAGTGAGATGTACCAAAAGCTGGTCAAAATAAAGACTACCTGGTCCTGAATATACTTGATCTATGTATGCAGTAAATTGGCTGAAAATGTAGTGAAGAATGAAAATGTAAAGAAAAAACCAAACAACTGAAAACAAAAAATGAGAATGTATGATTTCTGTTTTTTTATAAGCAGGGACATTATTAATAGACTTGCAAACATAGTGATTAGAACCTGGGCTTTTTAGGTTATTCAGAAGGAGGAAAGACATGAAATTAAAAACTTTTTTAATGATAGAGAGGGTCCAAATTGCAGTGGACAGCTAGAAAATAAATTTACATATGAAATTCTCTGTCAATAAATATACCAGTATGCAGTTATAAGAAATTAATTCTAACTATAAATGTATAATTAAAACCTCTTTGATAGCTGCTACCGATCAGGAAAAAACCCCAAAGCTAAGAATGACCATGACTGGTAATCTGGAACCAAATTTCAAGATCAGTGAAAACTGGAAAGTATGTAGCACAGTGGGCAAAAAAGTGTTCATTGGCAGAATAACGTTTTCTAATTTTTCATTATGTTATGAACTAAAAACTGTAAGCAGTTATGATAACTTCATCTCAGAAAGAGAAATGGATCAGGAAAAGGTATAGCAAAAAACAATAAACAGAATCATAGAATGGTCCAGGCCAGTAGAGACCTCCAAAGGTCATCCAGTCCGGCCTCCCCGCAGTCAGCAGTGACACCCCCAATTAGACCAGGTTGCCCAGGGCCTCGTCGAGCCTCACCTTGAATGTCTCCGGGGAAGGGGTCTCAACCACCTCCCTGGGCAACCTGTTCCAGTGTTCCACCACCCTCATTGTAAAGAACTTATTCCTAATATCCAATCTAAATCTGCTCTTTTCCAACTTAAAGCCATTGCCCCTCATTCTGTCAGTGCAGGCCTTTGTAAACAGGCTCTCCCCAGCCTTCCTGT
>BJBW01001646.1:0-56761 GCA_004320125.1 Scolopax mira | reverse complement strand
CTCTTCTCCAGGCTGAACAACCCCAGCTCCCTCAGCCTATCCTTGTAGCCCTTCGTATATTGAGGGCTCCAGAGCAGCACATAGTACTCCAGGTGAGGTCTCACCAGAGCAAAGTGGCAGAATCACATCTCTAATGGTTATAGCTCTGTCTGAGGAGCTATGAAACAGGCTAAGATTTCCTGCCTGGGAAAGAGAGGATTTAAGGCCATATAAAATCAACATTTTTCAACAACAGAATTAATAAGGAGAACATTTATTAATTGTGCCTCATATTACAGGAACTTACACACAACCAAAGTAGAAGTAGAAAGCAGAAATATGAAAATAGAAAAAAGGGGGTTTTTTTTGTTTGTTTTGGTTTGTTTATGTGTGCAAAGAAATATAAGTTATAATGCATACTAAATATAAATTATACACTGAAAAAATTTAATGACTTCTGATAGATAAAAAAAACACATAAGAAGTTAATCAAGTCATGTATCTGAAGTCATTCTTGTGACTTGATAAGGATTTCCTCTTTCCTATGGAGATCAGTTTCACTATCCTTTTTGCAAGCTATTTTCTCTTCTCCTTTATAGATTCCGACATATGTCAGATATGCTCATTATAGTTTTCTGTCAGTGAGAATGCGTAACATTGTCTAGGTTGTTAACAACCTTTATTTAAAAGACATTTAACGTGTTAACAAGCATATACTGTCCATCAGTGTTATAAGATCTCAATACATTAGATGCCCTAAACTATATATATATATAAACTAGAAAGTTAGCAAGTTGTTCATTCAGAGACATCCAAAGTCTTGCTTGTTTTGAGAAAATATTATTGGTTCCAAAAGTATGAGCCTAAACTTTGTCAATATGCCTTAATTTACTGTTAGAAAACATACAACAGCATCAAGTTGCTTTACTTTTTATCCCTGCTCAAAAAGTAGCTGCATTACCATCATCATAATACAAAGAAGGGCTTTTACTTGCAGCCAACATGATTACAGTGGGTTTTAGCTTGGTTGCATTTGTATTTATTTCATTTCCAGAGCTGAGACTCAGATAAGCAGAGCCTTTTCCTCAAGGATGAGAAAAGGGAAATGACAAGATCCAAACTGATCCACAGTTATCCAGGCTTACTTAAGATCTATATTATTTACAACCAATTTAACTATCAAATCAAAATCAATTTAAAAGAAAGCTTTAAATACCCAACTTTGTACTTTTATACTATTTGTCATTGATGAATAGTCAATAAAAGAGAGAAATACTATTTTTCCAAGTATTTATAGTATGATTATACTAATTTACTATAATTTTGTTAATGTAATTTTAATATATTAATAATCAGCATTAAATTCTTATTAGCTGTTATGATAATCAATCACCATCACCACAGCATCATTCCAGAGTGACAACAACCACTGAATTTATAACTACCCATTAGAAAGGTTTTAAGCCAAAAAACATTACTAGAACAGATTTTTTTTTAATTAGAAGAAAATCAGAGCCATGATTAACAATTTTTATCTTCAAAATTTAGTACTCTGAAAGATATACCATCTTGATTTTAATATAATATAAATTACTTATTTTTTTAAAATGAAGAACAGTGATCTAAGTTGCAAAGGCGTGGATTATTCTTTTTGCATAGGTTTTTCTTTCCCTAACAGATTTTTTTTTTCCTTTTCCAAAATGGAAGTCACCTACATAAAAATTTCAGTGCTCTTCCAATCCTCCCCCAAAATAATTTCTGCTCTTCACCCTCAGAGAAGAGAAAAAACAACATAGTTGGCAGATTCCTTACACCTCCTTTCCCACCCCCTTCCTTTACTGGAAGCGTCTTGAAAAGACAACATGAAATGAGAAAAGTCCATCCCATAGGATATGGCAACATGGAAAACTGTTGCTATTATTTGAGGTCCTGAATTAAGATAATTTTTTCCTAAAGCTCATTTTTTTTCTTTTAGGAAAGAAATTCCATTTTCTAGCCAACTCTAGTGAAAAACTAATTTGCTAGCTACAGGAGGTCCTTTTGAAAACAATATAAATTAGCTAGATTGTATTCCTGATGCCTTTTAGACTTAAGGTTCTAAAACAGTGTTTCCATTTAAAGAAAAGTTGCCGGTGCTCGTTCTAGCCAAGAGCTATGAAATCTGAGGCATTGTTGGAACCTGTTGGAACCTGAGGAACTGTTGGAACCAGTCTGCTTACTGAATAGTAGGGGACATGTTTTCATTCCTGGTGAAGAATAAAAGTATTTTTGAGAGTATTATGTATATATTTTTTATAAAAGAGTTGAAAATTATTCTGTCGCATTGATAGAAATTATTAAAAAAATATTTTACCATTGAAAGTCTAGAGAGAATGGCTATCGAGATGGCTGTGCTTTTTGGTGCCATTAGCAATATATTTGGAATCCCATTTTGATGCACCTGTAAAAAAGTACAGAAAGCAAACTAGGAAAGTATTTCTGGAATGTAACTGAAGATGTGAAACATCAAAAATTAATAAAAAAATGGATGCTGTATCAGGTATTTCTTTGAAACTATAAAGATAACTTTTAGTGCACACAGAATGTTTTGTAAATGCACTAGAGAATCCAATTTAGTCCACTTTCTTCAAGGAAGGGAATTAAAAAATTGAATTTATTTCCCAGATTGGTGAAATTAGGGGGAAAGAGGTCTGCATCAGAACAAAATCTTGCAGATGACTTTTTTTCATTATAATATTCTTATTTCAGAATTTAGGAAGCTTATCTGTTTAAGGACTTGTGTACAGTGTGTTTGTATCTCACCTCTTTATCCCTTTTCTCCCTGACTCTATAATAGTCATCATGGGAATATGACTGTTGCAGTCATAGTCAATAGGCCTTCTGCATAGCGCTTTCCAGTGATACCTCAATTCCAAACTCATTGGTTGGTCTCCTAATTTTATGAAGATACTCTCCAATTCACCATCTGTTGCCTTTCTGGGAAGACATGCTCAACCCTGGAAGATTAATGTTTCTGAGTACATGAGCAGAGGAAAAATAAAACAGATGACTCAAGCTCATGAAGATATCTTCTCTTGATTTGAAAACCATTTCAGGTCTATTTCCCTTACCAGCTACCAACTCTCACACACTGTGCAAAAGCTTTTTTAAAATCTTTAGCTATATATCTAATTAAGCTGACAGTGTCTCAAGATTTGGAAGTTGCCAGGAAGGCACTGATATCTCCTGCACACAGGCATTTAGCAGAACTAAAATGTAGATTGTCTCTGAGCATCCAAGTGTAGCTTCTGCTGTGGAGGGTTCAACTCTTGGAGACCATCCTTTTAACAAAAACTTATTTTAGAGCATTATTATTATTATTATTATTATTATTGAGAGATGCTACCTCTCTCTATTAAACCAGCATTTTCTGAAGATAAACAGTTCAAAAAAACCAAACAGAGTTTGGACAAAAAAGTGTGTAATGAATCTAACAGTGCAACTTCCAGTTGGTTGAGCCTCTCAGGACTGCTCAGAAGTGGAGAGTATGCTCCAGACAGAACCAGTGAATCCAAGGCAAGTCTTTCTTGTCCATTATATTTTGTGTCTTGCATGAGACAATTCATGAGGAGAAGAAACAATTTCATATTTTGTGGTGGTCTTAACAAAGTTAAGTTATTACAAAATCAAGGGTGTTGCATGTTCTTTATTAACAACTTTTGGCTAGGCAAATTTCTCACAGGTTCATCTTGCCTTTTAAGTTTTCTCTTAGCTCCCTTAGGAGAACAACACTTTGCAACAACACTCCAATACTACTACAGATTTTCCTCATTTCTCACTCCAATGAAATTTTTTTTTTAAATCTCACCACTGATTCCCCCTTATTCAAAGCAAATTTTTGGATCATGGGGCAAACAAACACAGTGATGTTCAAGTTAAAACATTTATTTATTCCAGCATTAAGGACTATTTGTCGTACTTGAGATCTAGTGCAACAGGCTGCATGATCCTCTCATTGATAAGATGTGAGAACAACTAGAGATTCAGAGATAACAGAAGCTGTTTACATATTTTCCTAAAGTTCAAGGGCATTTAATCTTAACCTACTGGATTTTGACACAAGGTATAATCAAATATTTAACAGGAAATATCACAAGTCGGAGTAAGAAAAAAGAAGAGTCTAGAGAGAAGTGAAAGTTGGAAGTAAAGAGTATACTGTATGAGCTGAACTTGTCTTAATGTAGATGCATACAGCCTAAAGCAAACTTCTGTATTTATATTCAGTGGCTGATGTACAATATGCCAGAAATAAAACTCCAGGCATTTTAATTTCAACTTAAGTGATTTTCCTCATTCCAAAGAAACAAACAATTATGGTAACACTGGGTTTGAAATTCTCTACCAATAGATTGTTCTTAAAATAAGTAGTTTCTAAAAGTGTCTACAAATATTGAGGGTGAAATATGAAATAGAAAAAAAAAAACCTTGAAAAGCTGTCAGCAGCTGAAAAAATATTCAAATTTAATAATTTAGTAATTATTTCTATAAAAATAATTATTTTTAATTATTATTTAATTATAATCCTATTATACATGTGTATACATGTGTAAATTCTATATACATTTTGGTTAGGGTATAATGTTTGTATATATACATATACATACATATGTACACATGTACATATATATGTGTAAGCACATAGATTAAAATACACCTGTGTCTACAGCCAAGCTTAAAGTCCTCACTAATTGTTCACACTGATCACTGTCTTTGGAGTGTAGGGCCTCACCACCATGTAAGATGATGAGGCCCTGAGCAACTTGGCCCTGCTTGAAGCGAAGGGTTGGACCAGAGACTTCCAGAGGCTCTTTCCTATTAGGAAGGGAATCAGGATCCAGCCCTTCTGGATATGCTGTTTCAATTGGTCTTACCCCTGTGTTACTCCATTTTCATTTTTTTCCTTGTCTTTTGTAAAAGGAACAGAACACCAACATAGAAAAAGTCTTTTAATTTTTCTCCAGACAAACAAACAACAGAAAAATAGAACCAGATGACTAATAGGAAAACGGAGAATACTCTGAGATCTATCTCCTTTGTGAGAAAAGAGAAAACTGGTTGTAAGTTCTCTTCCTCCTTCTGCTACTGCCCTCCTCAGGGAAACTTTATATCAAAGATTTTCAGCTGCAAAATTAATGTTAAGAACAACAGAAAAATATATAAAATTCAGCTTAACACTTCTGACAATTAAAGGAATAAAAATTAATTAACTTTTGAGACTTATGAAACAGCCAAAATGGGCATCCTTCTATTGTTCCATCACCTAAAGAATAATTAAAAAAATTATTTTAAGATCAGAAAAGTGCTATAATTGCTAAGAATTATTATATTACCTTACGTATTAAAAAACTGCTAATCCAACCAGTTGTCTTTGCTTTTCCTGTTCTTTTGGGAGGAAATACATTTTCCTTTCTGTTTTAGATCTCTTCATGAATTAGGCCCAAATATTCAAACTTACTTTCTCAAGTGCTTGGATTATGGAATTTAACATGGAGGTCAACAGGTATAAGCTCCCAAAGAAAGCATATAAATTTATGGTGAAGGAGAGCTATTTGAATATTTTCTAGTAAATGAATGTAACCATTTGCATTAGTTTTCCTCAAAGCTGCAGACATTAATTCATGTGCTTAACTGTTCAAAGAAGTCATCTGATATGACTATTTTGGTTATTTTCTTGTTTCAAATTAAGAACATTAACATTTCTGAAGGAGAACAGCAAAGTCAAAAACTTAAGATGCTCAGTGCTAGGTTCCATCCTTCTCATTTTCCATGTTCATTATTGCTATATATCTATAAAATTATTTTCAGGGATTTTTTTAGACAGTAAGGTTTCCATGAATACTGTTTCTTGAACAACAGTAACAGGATAGCATAACAGAGAAGTTAGACTAAGTAGAACCAGGAATTCAATAGCAAGAGTGATTTGTCCTCCTAAATAAACTTCTAAAGCAAAAAGATGGGTTACAATTTCTTATAGTCTGTAAGAAAGTTTAGAGTCAAATGAGAAAATACTTTCTGGTTTCTATTCTGTTGTCTACTCTACAGTTCAGCTGTCTCAGGTGTCCAATATTTTCATCTGCAATTGAGGTCAGATGAGGCCATTACATTCTCTAAAAATCAGGAGACAGTGCTGCAGAAGGTGCCCCTTGATATGAAATAATTATTTTTCTTATTTGTTTTTTTTCTCTTCTGTTTAACTGGAGTTTAACTGGAGTACTCGCTAATACTAAGTGCATACACACATATTTGCAGGGGCAAGTATGGGAATACAGTGCAGTAAAAGCCACTAATTCTAAATCCCTTGAGACATAAAAATTCCAGCACAAATTTCATGGGAATGACGCAGAGACTGAGCTGTTCAGATTCCTCCCAACATTTCAGTCTCACCACCTACCTACAGCAGCTCTCCCAGCTCAGGACAGTGAGCTGGAGAAAGCTTGTCTATAAGTAAATGAGTGATAGTGACTTTAAAATTCAACCCAGGATATACCCAGGGACAACTTGCTTCCTATCAGCTGTTCCCTTTCTGCTTCAGAGCCATGCCCTTTGCAACCCAGAGCCACTTCTGACCACCATGAACAACAGTTTTCTTCCACCTGAATGGCAGTAAATTGTACAACTCTCAATCTATTGCACGGGAGATATTTGACCCAGTTCTGGGGTATTTACTGGTCCTTCACATCCTTTCACACCACAAGGTGATTTCGTTGCTCCCCAGTCAGTTTGAAAAAATATTCAGTAAAAGCACAACCTACAACTCCTTCAAATACGTGAATAGGTGATTCCGGTTTAGTTACCATCTGGCCAATAATATACGGAGCCTTAATGATGAAAGAATCTCTCATATTACTTATAAGCAATAACTGTCTTTTTAGATTTTCAGGAAGACAAAGGGTACTGCATATATTACCATGAAAAATGCTTCTGATATCCATAACAATTTAATAATTAAATCATGCCTGTACATAAAATAAGAGCAGCTCTATTCATGCATCAGTTAAAGATAATATCCTGAATTTTCGCCTAAACTCCTTAAAAGAAGACTCTTGTTATTTTTAATAGTTCAATGTTTACTACATTAAGAAAAAGATTGGGTGTAAATTTATATATCTTCACTGAAAATTATAGTCTGCTGACAGTTACTGAATCTTGCTTTTCCTCTTCTAAATGCTAGCACAGCACACCCCAAACTGCATATCTAATCATAGGTTACTAAAAATAACCTAATTTAGCTAATGCCAAGAAATAAACCTTGGCATTTCAGATTCAGAGTGTACACATTTAAGACTGTATTGTCAGTTATACCACAAATTTAGTCGAGGACTGAGAAAAGGCAAGAGACAAAACCCAGCAGAGGTACAACTCATATATCTACCTAAAACACTCCTCATGATCATTACAGCTGGAGAGGAGGGAAAGGAAGGGAAGGTGGGGGGAGAGAAAAACCCATAGCCCTAAATGCCTTCCCAGTTGGCAAATGAGGTGAAAAAAGAAATCATTCACACGTCTAGCTTTCCTATTTAATGTCCATTAAAAAATGCAAGCAAGACCATGCAGCTCTATTTATATACGAATGCAAATAAACAAAGTTCAGCATATCAAGCATATTTTAAAAGATGAAGAAAAACACACAAGAAGATTTTTTTACACATCTGGCGCATTTTGATAAACAGAATTGTCACAGTCTACAACTAAATATACATTTTTAATGATTATCATTTTTTTTACCTCCAGCTTTAGTGCTGAGATCCTGAACGCAGAAAGCTCCAGTGCTGGATACTGCTTGTTTCTTTGCTGGTTTTTCTTTTCTTTTCTTTCCTTTTTTTTTTTTTTTAAATTTTATTTTTTGATAGTTTAAAGTACAGAAAGATTCCAAGACAGCCTTACCTAGATGAAGAGAATCTGGAGTTCGGACATGACCTCCCTAAAATCTTTGGTCAATAAAAGGAAAAAAAAAGAAAAACAACCAAAAAACCAACCAAAAAAACCAAAACACAAAATGAAGGAGCAAATAAACAAACAAAAGAGCCCAGTCCCAGTTAGCTCCTGCTAGCATAAAAGTTCAGATTTCGCTACTGAGATCATTGCTCTATTCTAAGCAGTTTTGCTCAATGTGTGATTCTAACAAAAACACCCTCTTGCAGCTGGAGGGAGCCTTAACTAAGCACGAGCCTGTCAAGCTTTTCCCAGTGACTTCTGTCTACTAAATTCAGACTGATGTTTTGTGAAAGGGGCCTCAACAACCAGGCCCAGATTGCCTGAAAAGTATTTCCTGCCTTTGAGAGAGAGGGAGAGGGAGAGAGCCTGCCTCTGCCTGCGCCAGGGAGAGCGCACACAGGGAGGGGAAAAAGGGAAAAAAAAGAAAAAAAAAGAAAAAAAAAAAAGACGGCAAAACTGAACATTTCAAGACATTCAGCTTAATCCACTGCTGGGCTATTTCTATCAAAGGGGAAGACGGCTACACAATGTAAACAAGTTTTCCAGCCCCTCCCTCCTATTGTGGTTTTTTTTTTCTTTGAAAAAATATTTTGTACATCTCTTGAGTTCGTGCAAAGATAACAGTTAACCAGAACATCAGGAGAAAGTCTCTGAAACGCCTGGTCTTCAGTACCAGGTAGTGAGAAACAAGCAGAGAACAACGTGGTCTAAACTCAATTAACACATGGCATTGACAAAGGGTCTAGTGCTGTTTTGATGAGCAAATATACAGAGTTAGAAAGACACCGTTTACACACGTATGCTAAAATTGTATTGCTACTCAAGAGAATAAGCTGGACCTGAGAAAATAAAGACTATAGTTTAAACGCAGTCATATTGCAGGCAATGGTATATGTTGCTTTACCTCTTCTGAGAATCCTCCAGAGTCACACAAATCCAGCTCTGCAAAAGCACAAGGACAGACTCCATCTTGATCATATTAGTATTTTGCTGACATAAAACACTTGTAACTACTTCGCTCCAGTCTGACAGGGTGCCTGAATCACGTCTCCAGAGTAACCCACAGCATCTATATCCTTTGCTCTATACAAATTTAGCGAATATCATCTGTTTATCTTTTCTGCTTTCTTCTGCCTCCTCTGAATGACTTCCTCTTAGCTGTTCCAGCCTGAGAACTTGGATTACCATTTGGTTTTGATTAAAACCAGACGGACAGCACTGCAGAAGTTTGAGGGTAAGCTAATGGAAATGACTAGTATGGCTTTAATTAGTGTATCTACTAATAATAAATATTAGCTGTTCATATAATAAATTCTATTCGTAAAACACATGCAAAAACCATCTTCGATCACTGGTCTCATATTTAGGCGAGATAACTTAATTTTTATTTCATTTAATTCAATGTGAATTGTATCAGTAATGACCACATACAATTTCCAAATTACAGAGTGAAGTCAACTTTTTTTTTTTCCCTTTTCTTCTTTTTTCCCTTTTCTTTAAAGAGAGAAGTGTTTAACTGTCTTCCCAGATGGCTTGGTCACACATCATCTACCTTTTGATGGGCTCGTCAGCCAATGCACACCCTCTTTATTAACTACTGCTCTGAGTAAATGATTTTACTGTTACTGCTCAGGTTATTGATTGGAATCTTTGGCCTTTGGCTGGCCTTCAGAGGGAGCTATAGAGATGCAGAGGTAAGACACCACATACGCTACACTGTGCAAAATAATGCCTATACATTTAGTGATCAGAAAGTCACCATGCAGCAGGCCTGCCACAACTGGGACAGGATATTTATTCTGAAAGGAGAAAGGAAACCTTCGTAATTAGTAACTGCTGATACATGAGCTTTCTACCAGCCTCCAACAACTGCCTTTTAACTGTTTATACACTGCCTTCATTAGCTCAAGCAAGTCTTCTTGAGGGCATTTAGTCAAAGAAAAGCCAGCCCTGTAGGGCTGTCTCCAGCTCCCACTAATATGGTCATATCTGGAACTAATTTGTCAAGCTTTAGTTCCTCAGCATGTGGAACTCTGCTAAATTTGCCGAATGTGGTCTTCATTGTCGTACACGTAATTTTATATATGCATTTTTCAGCCTTAAAATTACAGGATTAACTTTAAAAGTTAGTTGCAAAATTATGCAGGCCCAAATGGGAGTGGGTTTGAAATTTTTCCCAGTAGCTTTCATGTACACGGATAGCAGAGGTAGACAACCTTAAGTGGAATGACTTACCAACCTAACCTCTACATCTTCAAAGACAGAAGTCTTTGAAGCCCATAAAAGGAAATGGCATATGTGGTGGTAAACTCTGAACAGACAGAAGTGCAGCCCCAGAGGTAAATAACTTTTCAGAATTATTTTTAACTATATTTCACTAGTCCAAAATCTGAACACAGAACTTTTACTTAACTTATAAAATGTGATTTATACTATTTTCCTGAAAGATTTCCAGTTTAGAATTCAGTTAATAAATTACAGGCTGCAAAGGGACACATTTTATTTGCAATTATGCAATTGCATAAATTGTACAATTTTGAAATTTATTTTTATGAGAATCGAAATAAACCAAAAAGCCTTTAGTTTCCTTACAGTTAAAATTTACTAAGAATGTTGTTTTTTACAATACCAAAAAAGTAATGAAAAGTTGAAACACACTGTTGCAAAAAAATAAAAAATAGTTGAAGACAGAATTTTAATTAAAATTTTTTTTTCTAGTTATTTTTCTTCAGCTAAGCTTCACTTCAGTTTCCATCAGGAAACTTTAATTTCAATAAAATAGGTTTGGGGTTTTTACAGAAGCTGCTCACAGGAATAAGACAAATTAAAAGATGTGGAAATGAGGACATATTTCAAAGTTATGAAATTATTTGGACATGGTCAGCTCTGTAATACAGCTTCACAAAGAGAACTTAATTTCAAATATTCTCTAACGCCTGATGAATAACTAAAAAAGAAAAAAAAGAGGACATCGTAGACAATGTCTATCCATTTCCTGTTTGTCTAGGAAAACTGGGGACAGGCTGTCTCCTATATATCTTTTCCTGCTATCACATCCACAGAAAGGAGGAGAATAACCAGAGGTTGAATACTTGTTCTAAGATGCTTTTATAAAAATTCATAATGATACCAATAAAAAAGTATTTAGCAGTATTTTATAGTGAAAACAGAAAAGAAATAACATGGAATAACAACAACTAAGTCTGAATGTCTTAATAATTTTCTTGGGCCTTGGACAATTAGTAGAACTGAAAAAGTAAAAAGAGGAATGAAGGAGTGACAAGGAACAAGGTAATTCATTAATGAGGTAAGTTAGTAACACTAGTGTAATTTGTATGCATTGAGCAAATGCACTTCAATTGCAGTAAGACCGCCTATACCAAAATGTTAGAATTTAGTTCCTCCTATTTCTGAGCTCAAGCCAAACACAAAGATGGTCTTTTTTGGTGATACCCCTTTAGCTCAAAAAAAAAAAAAAAAAGGCTCAAAGCTAGGCAATACAAATCAGGTATTCAGGCAACTCTAATTTCTGTTTCTGTAGTGTTGGATGAACAATTATATTCTGCTATTATAATAACAACTATATTTTATTTCTATAATAATTATAAAATGTGAAATATATAATATATATAATGCTATTTATCCACAAATATTAAATATCTGTTGCTATACTAATATAAGCTGAGTACACTCCATGACATATTATAGAAAGAAAAACTAATAGTATGCTATTTACATGATCGTATATAAAACCAACTGCTGAAACAATTTGATACGTAAATCACTGAAAATTTATCTGAATCATGCAGCTGCTTTATAGAAAATCATTAGGATACAATATAGTTATGGTTTATTGCATACAAAATTCAAACTTCTTCAATGAAACCAAATCACCAGGGTTTGTGGATTGGCCCAACCTGTTTTCATGCTTAAAATGCAATCTTGCTGAGAAGACAGTGAGTATTTAAAAAAAAAATAATAATAAAAAGACAGTAGCTAAAATCTTAGTCTGATTTGTCTTAAGCAATAGAAGTTGCCATGTGCCTCATAGAAAAATATGTAAACTTTTGCTGACATCTTTCTCTTTTTTCCTTAAAAGTATAAACCTGAGATATTACCCCTAATGAATGAAGTTTAAGAAAAAAAAAATTTATATCTATTTTGCTTAAATATACCTGAAAACTGCTGAGATACAGCAAGACAGACACAGACTGCTCTCTTTTATTAATAATTTTCAAAGTTTCAATATTTGCTTTTGCTTCATAATAGGCTTATGTACATGGATATACCTAATTTCATTAGATATTTCATACTTTTACGTTTCATACTGTATCAAATATATTATTTTGTCACACAAAGGTATTTAATGATTAGTTTTGGATTTGATGAAATCACTATGGATAAAACACAAGAGGGAACAATAGAATGAAAGGGAAAGAGAAGAATTCCTCAGGCAAACACAAGCTGGCACAACAGAGTGTTTGGGGGCAGTGGCCAGGTATGAGAGAAACCCAGACTTCATGTACTTGTTCTGCTCAGGGTTATGAGCATGTCCCTATGTCCTTGCTAGGTCCAGTGCACTGAACTACAGTATAAATGTGTTGAATGAAGGAGTCTAAATAAGGCTCTTTAGAATTTCCCAGTTCCAATAAATTTACAAATAGTTATTTTAGCAAAATGACACTTATTAAAGTATCTTAAGGTTGTATCTATAGGCAAATTTCTTCACTGCTTATGAAACCTTATGAAGAGGATATGAATGGAACTGCTTGAGAAATGTTCTCATCAGCCTTTAGACAGCTACTTTTCAGCACTCAAACTCACTATAAGAAGTGACAATATCTGTGTGTATCACTGAGAAATAATGCATAATTTAAAAAAAAGATGTATCATTTAAAAAAAATTGTAAAAACAATTCCAAATAAACTTCATTTATTAGCAAATTAGAATTTGCTAATTACATTTCTTCAACTTGGAATATTGAATTCTAATTGTCAAAGAACCCAAACTTCTCAATAATTTAGTCAGAAACATTTAGATCATTGTTTAAATGACTTTAGTTTTGCACGTAGACCTTGCACATAGACCTTCCTGTATTCAGCAACATGGTTATCATTAAGCCATCAAAGGGAAAGAAGTAAGCTAAGGTCATTTTGGTTTTTACTCAAAGATCCTAATTTTTCCACAGGAGATAAACTCTGAAACCCAAAGCTACTCCTGAGACATGCACATTTGTCTTATACACATAATATGCTAAATGAAGATTAACATTGATTAAAAGAATGATATGGTTTCCAAAAGGGTAGATGGTAATCTTTATGCAGATTACCTATTTTTAGGACTGTTTTTTCTATTCCCTGTTTAGGAATTTTTCATCATTCAAATTCAGGTTTGAATGATCAAAAGAAAGGTTTTGTTTATAATATATTAGGCTATTTAAAGTGTGTTAGTCAGAGTTGCTTACATTTTCCATGACATGGATGCTTAGCCACTGCTCCAAACAAATCTTGCATCTTTACAAGTTTCACATTTTGTATGTTAGTATTTTAAAAAATTTTCTTCATTAATTTTCATATGAAATCCTTTCAGGTTGCTCTATTTTAGTGGGGGGAAGCCTTTTAGAAACACCAAAGGTGGATGCAATTAAATGTCCTAAGGGCAATTTCCTCAAATTAGCCCTCAAGCGTACATGTTAGCAGACATGCTGGTTGATGAACAAAGCTTTTCTTGTGCTGGCAAATTGATGACAAAACCTTTAAGAGTACAGTTACTGCAGTCCCCATGGAAATAAAAACTGTCACAGTCTACAACTTCAGGTTTATAGATAAGTAACACTAAAGTTCAGCAAGACATTGCAAAGCTGTGTGGTTGATAATGTTACACAATGATGTAAACTGAAGTTAAACTGCAGTTTCAAGAGCTAATCGAAGAATAAGTGGTTCCAGTCTCACTGGAATATGCTATCCAGATCTTGGCCTTACTTCTACCTTTTAGTAATCAATCAGTGTATCTGTCATAACTTGGCAAGAAACTCAGAAAGTTGTGTATTGCTGAACTGTATCTTACATTTCTTGTTGTGAAGACCCTGTATCTTCTATTCTGGGGATGTTTTTCAAGAAATTATCAATTTTTAAAGGAAGAGCCTGTACAGACAATTTTTGTTTTAAGAATCACAAATTTCAAGCAAAAACAAAGCACAAAGATGTAAGGACCTGCCTTCTGTTTTCAAGTACTGTGCAAATGCATTGTGGTTATAAAGTGAGATTAAAATGATCGCATGGGTGCAGGCAGTGAATTTTACTTCTGTAGAGACAACAGGCACTGATAAAGCAGAATACGTGATTACACGTGGTAAATACTAAGGATAGTGCCATTAAATATTGAATATGAGTGGATAATATTCAGTCAGGTTCTTTAACAATCTTCAGCTCTCAGTGAAGACAATGCTTTCCTTAAATCTCACTTACGTGAATGCTCTTGAAAGGACATCGCAGTACATTTACTTGAAAAGTCACATTTTGTTGCTGTTATTGTTTTTGTGATAGGATCAAAATAGTTGCACTAAACTCAGGGGAGATACTTCAATGTAATGCAGTTGGGGATGTGGTCCGTTCATTCCAGACTTTTGCAAGCTGTCTGGATTCATACTTCCTAATTACTTTCAGATCTGTGGAATGATACAGTTTCTCAACGGCTGTGTCTATTCAGCTTAAACTACATGAAATCTTTTAAACCTAGAATCATTGGGTCATTTAGGTTGGAAAAGACCTTTAAGATTATTGAGTCCAACCATAAACCTAACACTGCCAAATACACCCACTAAACCATGTCCTTAGGTGTCACATCTACATGTCTTTTAAATACCTTCAGGGATGGTGACTCAACCACTTCTCTGGGAAGCCTGTTCCAATGCTTGACAACCCTCTCAGTGAAGAAACTTTTCCTAATACACAATCTAAACCTCTGCTGGTGCAACTTGAGGCTGTTCTCTCCCATCCTCTATTGACTTGTTGTTGTCTGTCTGTGTCTATATTTACTGTTAATTATTTTATTTTTGTCCATCTACTCAAAGTGGAATCTAAGAACACAAAAGCTGCTGATCCACTTCTTAAACCCTCTTTCTGTGGTTTGATGCATAAGAGTATTCAATAACATCCAGAAGCTTACTATTCTCTCTCATTGTAATAACATGTAAGTTTGCAGCGGATGAAAGGAGAAACACAGAGTTCTATGCCCAATTTCTGAGTGCTTGCAGTCAGAAATTATATGGCAGTGGAATTAATTGAAAAGAATTACCCAAGTACCAAAAGAATTTAACAAGTAGAGGAAATGTTCAGTAGAAAGTTTTATGAACCGTTAGGTCAAATCCAGTTCAAAAAGGTGTATTTCAACAGTTATTCAGTTCCAGGAGACAAAAACCTACATTAGTAAAATTATTACCATGGCTATGTCAAAAGGGAATGGATAAGAAAACCGAACTCTTCATCAAAGAATGTATTGTAGAACCGCTGCATATTCAATTGTTGTTGCTGTTTTAGTTTTTCTTAGTATGAAGGCATAAAATTCTTATGCTGCCACTGTTTGTAGTCTTGTCTTCTGATGCAAAGTTTTCTACATACATTATAAAGCTAGTAAAACCACACAGCTTTTCCAGAAAGAATTTACAGACCATCACCTTTATGTGTGGTTGTATCCCTGAACCTTATCATTCTCAATAAATAATTGCTGAAAATGTTGAATATTTTTCTAGCTTTTTCCAGCTTCACGTGTTACTCTGAATGAAACAAACACTAATGTATAACAAAGGCCATTTCTAGATTATCCAGTTACTTCATGCTTATCTATGAGGATAGCTATTTATAGTCATCTATAGAACATTTACATGATAACTAAATACACATTTAACAATGAAACAAATATCTTGACTATTACTATTATCAACAAGGAACTATGATGAACTAGTCATTATAGTCCATCATTAATATTCTGAGCTTTAAATCAGAAAATTAAAAACAAAAAAGTGGTAAAAGATTGGTTTAGATTACATATGTCAAGTTTCCTGCTTATAATGACCCATTTGCAACCATCTACTGACTATATGCTGTAGCTTCTTCTTCTTGACAGACTGAGGGATAGAAAGCTGAGGAGAACCATGCAAATTAAGCTCAAGATCACTTCTGTCTATTTCTTTACTCATGTCCATTTAGGCTAGATTATGTGGAAGATGAACAGTAGGCTCCATTTTGCAAAATACAAAATCTTAAAATAGTTATTACTTCAGCAATGTTATTATGGAGAACATTATACAACCCTATATATTTTATTTGAAAGTCTAGGGAGCACTTTTTACTTGTTAAAGTTGTGCCAAATATCCCATTTAAAATTAAAAAAAAATGTGTTGTACTAATTTATTTGTGGCTTCAATAATGGTAATGTGCTTTCCACATTAGTTCTTAATCCACTGAAGCTCATGATTTTGAGATGCACACTTAGCTGAATATGTGGTGACATTGTCAGTTTTCATCCCATATGGCATTGGATGGCAAGATCCTGTTTGGTTTGTGCTTGGAGATGCACATTGTTTAATATTTCTACAGAATCTTTAGAGTTTGTGCAAACTCTGCATTTATTGTCTCTTTTGCAAAATACCCTAAACATTTGCTCTTTCAATACCACATTTAATTCCATTAATAATCTGCTTCATCTTCCAAGTAAACAAGAAAATACTTACAGCGGTACTGTGTTTTTTCTTAAAACAAACCAAGAAAAGTTGTTTGTCTGTTTCCTGAGAAAATACTTGGGAGACATAAATATAATTATCACTGTTTTCTTGTAGAAACCACCGATTACTCAAAATAAATTCAGACTTCCCAAACAATAGGGAATGATTGCACTACTTCAGACAGATTTCTTCCTGGTGTCATTTTATTTAGTGTCATTAACCTTAACTATACTGTGCTGCCTTAATCATTAGATAAAATATATTATTTGATAAATGGTAATTTATGTGACAATATAAATCATCATCAGTGATCTATCAATCTACACAAAACACAGCATTCATTCAGCTCAAAATTGTAAGTTTTGAATGCAGAAAGAACTGCATGAGTACATCCAGTGAGAGATGCAGGCTTCCAATAGAATGAATTTACATTCCAGACATACGTTTAATTTGGGCCAAATACGTTTATAGCTTTAGTATATTTATAGCTTTTAAAGCTGTGCTTATGGAATCAAATTTAGGAGTTACTGCCTCAAAGATGAAGATTTCTGTTTTCTAGAGAAAGATCAGGAAAGAAAAAAAAAAAAAAGAGGAATTAAGATTTTGGAAAGAATCTTCTCTAATTTGCATTTTTACACCGGAGAAATCTTTCAAAAAAAGGGTATGTAAAAAAAAAATTAAGCACCAAACACCTTCTATTTAGGTAGGAAATGAGAATACACTTATACCTTCAGAGTACAGGTAATATTGGTACATAAATAATTAAATTATATTTCTTACAAGATATTCCATTATTAGTAGCAGATAGATGTACCTAGATATATTTGAATACTGACGGCATGTACTGAACACTACGTTTATGAGTCGCAACTGATAAATCCTAATTAGATAAAGAAAGTCCAATTTCACATTATTCTTTCCATTGAAGAGAACAATAAAAAGTAGAAGGATCTTCAGAACAATTATGTACCTACAGTGCTGAGCTTAGAATTTATATAGAGAGATGTCTCTCTACAGATTTAAGGAGTTTTCTTTGACAAAGAGGTACTCATTCTCATTTCTGTAAGCTAAAAGCTCATCAAGCTCATATCAGTACTTTATTTTTTTAGTATCATGTGGACAGTCTAGTTCTTTATGCCAACAAAAAAAGCTTTGGAAAAAGCCAAGGTGCCACACTTTCCCAAAAGATAGTTATTACAAAAGTATGCTTTCTTAACTTCCTGGCTTTTATGAAACATATTATTCATTAATGAAAGGCAGCAGCCCCTCAACAAAATACCACAATATGAAAATCTCTGTTACATCAACATTACTAAAATTTAATATGTGTTTGATACAAGAGAACTGGAGTCTGTGAATGACTGTACTTGTTATCAGGATTTTACAGAACAGAAGGAATTGTCGTCTGCTTCTAGTGGTTTTGTCAGTAGCCATATAAGCTCTGAAAAGATAAGAACGAAAAGGTCCCAAATCCACCCAATCTCAAAAACTTTCAAAGACATATATAAAATGTATTGGTCCTTAATCCTGCAGGAGAAAATGTGTGCATAGAAAGCCTTTTAGATATTTTAGTTAAAATGGAAATTTCTCAGAAAAATATAAAGTTATTAGTATTACATCAACTAAAGCAGATGTACAGCCAGCATGCAAGTCACTTCACAGCATAATCCATTTAGATATATGGTTATTGGCACCATCAACACACCATCAACAATCTCTACTAATTAAAGAAGTAATTACCAAATTACCAATTGAAAAATATAATGGCTATAAATTATTCATAATCAAATGAAATACCCTTTTCATACTAAGAGCATATTGACTTTAAGTCATGGACCAGAATCTGCCTTTAAACCTGAAATTCCAGGGTGTGTAGGACATGGAGGATATTTGGCCATGTATAGTAGTCCTGTCTCGGTATATATCAATGCATAGAGCTGAAAGGCATATAAATTAATTCCAGACTTAAGACCAAGGCTGTCACTGTATTACTTCAGGTGCATGTAGTGTTGAGTGTTGTTTCAGATTGGTTTTCAGTTATGGAAACAAAAAGGAATTGTTTTCTGACTGTGCACATCCCCACATCATATGCGGGCACAACCCCCCATCCCCATGCCTCACTGAAGGCTTATCATCTCATCCTGTCCTGTCCCCCTTGCCCTTGGCTTCCCAGGGAACTCTGAAAATAGCTTTGAGTTCTTCTGCAACTGCTTTTGGGAAGTTGAGTCTAGATCAGAATATAAAGAAATTCAGTCAGTGAGCTAAGTCTGCTAAGAGCAGCAAACAAAAATAATTTAGACCTATCAGACATAAATCTGGTTAGTATTTTAAACTCTACCATGCATGTGTTTTCTAATCTTTAAGCTACTCTCAACTATGATTGTCTATTGACATACCATCCCTTCCCTTCTACCACTGATTTTTCAAGGTTTTTAACATGAAGTTTTTAGTTACAAAAAGAGAGGCAGAAGAATTTGATTTTAGAATTTGCTTTAACGTGAAACTCTGTTAAGCTTATAAATATAGAAATTCCAGATGACACATACAATAGTCTCAGAAATACTATTTAATTCCCTATTGACAACTTTTCTATTTGTTTTTATGAATATTTTTACGGTATTCCAAAAATTACTACTTATGTTTTCCAAAAAAGAAAACCGAAATCAACAACCATATAAATCAGCACAGGTTTCGTTCCAAGACTTGCTTTTATTTATAGACTAGAGGTTCCCAGCTGTGTATAATATTTCTGTTAGTACCATACTTTGTGTTGAGATCATACCAATTACAAAAGATGGAGAAAGATTGACATTCTACAAGACATTGGCGAGATTTCAAATAGGAAATGTGATCTGAGATGTGTCTGCTAAGAAAGAATTACTGAAGAACTAACTGTACTGTAGATGTTTGGTTTTCATTTTTATGACGAATTCTATAGGTGCAGATTTTAAAAACACTTAGGAAATAATAACCATAAGGATAAATGAAATTTTGTGGGAGAGAAATACTGTAGTATAATACATTACCAATACTACAGATGTAAAAGTCTTCCAGGGTGCAAAGTTAGGTATTTAAACATAATATAAATGTTCATACACAAATATGTATAAAATTGCATGTTGCTCTACTTTAATCTTACTAACTTTATTCAGAATTCTAATTAATTAAGGAAGGTCCCAATTCATGATTCACATTATTTAAGGTGAGGACGACCTTTCCTCCATTTGTAATTAGGTGCATCAACAGATATTAAGCAAAGATACAAGCTCAGGGTTGAGTTTCTGACCTCAACTGAAGACTTCTAGGGAAATTGGAGGGCTAAAGAAAAGAACTACCAGAGGAAACCTCCTTGCGGGGTGGTCCTGTTTTTATATTCTTTCATGACTTGCCACTACTAGGAATCTGCTCCTGGCTGCTCTGAGACACAGGGTATTGAGCCAGATGCACTTTTTATACAGCAAGACTACTAAGTCTTGCTATATAGTAACATCATTCTTATGTCATGTTTTCGTATGACTACCTCCTCCTTGTACAGAATATCCAATTACAAATTCAAGAAAGTCCAACATTTCTGACAACAATATCCCCCATTCATCTCAATTGTCTGCTAATACTGAAACCTCAGAACAACAGACATCAAGACCCATTTGTTCTCTGGACCCCACTACCTCTCTACAGCACAGTTTGAGATAAGCTGTTATAAAGACAGCTAAGAGCAATTTCAAAATACATGCATGCTCATATAAAGCCAAATATACAGAAAGACATAATGCAAATATGAAAATATTTTTGGTTTGGACCTTCTAGTTACCATCTGGTAATTAGAAGATACCGTGATGAAAACAATAGCTGCAGCAGGTTTTTCAGATGTGGCTTCCATTCAGATATGGAATGGGACTCTGTGGGGACAATGCAATCACTTAATGCAGATTTTTTTAGTTGATTGGTTGACTTTTTTTTATAAATATGAGCAAAGACATATCTGCAACATGAACATTAAGTGGGTTGGAAGATCACAACCATACATTATATACCAGTGCAACCACACTGTATAGATTTCAGTTTATGCTGTGCTATGTATTTCTGAAAGTTTGGGGTTTTTTTTCCTAAGATACAAAACCCCAAAAAATACAAAGACAAAATGCAAGTAACGCCTCTCCATAAGCTGAAGTGAAATATCTGATATGTAACCGTTGAAGAAAAAGATGTTAATGAATATGAGTTAGAATTATAATTTCTGTATAGCATCTGGCTAGTTCTCTATTTCACATGAATGGCAACCTGTTCCATGAACAGTAGGAATAATTTAGTCTGGTTTTTTACGCTATTGTCTTTTACACTTAGATTCTCAGTGCCTACAAGGATTTGAGTTCTAACAGAATACTCTCCATAGATTTCACTCTCCTTCAACTGACTTTGAGCCTAGCATTCCTGATCTGGCAGCAAGCAGCCAACAGATCCTAAAGTTAAAGACAATACAGACAGATTCAGAGTCTGACAGAGAGACAACTCACTTATTTAATAAATCAATCTTAAAAAGAAAGGATTTTGAGGAAAGGGCTGGGGCTAAACAATTTATTTTCGAAAAATAAAGAAGATTAAACAACCAAAATGCATTGAGACTTAGGAAAAGAAAACCAGGAAAAATGGCTGAAAGACAAAATTTCATCCACATTTTTCTAAGATGAAAGTTTTAAGTTCCTTTACTCCAAATAGTTTTATTTTTAAAATATCCTTCCTTGTCTCTAACAGCTGATACTGTGAAAAACTTAGAGATGTGTTTTGAATCTGTTCATATAAAATTTTAGGTCTAGACTAGTCCTCTTCCATCTCTTTAAAAAATAACAGTAAGCCAAGACTACCAGCTATTCACAGACCTTTTCATGCAGTACTTGCTGTACCAGTGTCTACATGATCTTGTGGTCTATGTAGTCTGGTCTTGCACCACGATGCTTATGTCTACATTGGTAAGCAGTGTCAACCAAGAAAAGTAAACCTGTAGAGGAAAATAGCCAAGGAAGTGAGATCTACATTACATGCATCTCAGAGATTTTGTTTCTTTGAACTAGTGCTAGTTGGGTGCCCCAGGCTGGATGTATTAAATGTGCTCCATGTGATGCTGTTTAGTTCATCCCCAAGGGTGGGCTCCTTGAGCCTGCTCTGTACCATAATAAATAACGATGACATGGAAATTTTTCTCAAAATAGGCTCCTAATTTGCATTAACCTGCTAATGTAGATGTATTAGGAGCCTGGAATAAAACAAGATGACTTCCTCAGTAAAGGAGTTTCTGAAACAATCTGTCTCAAGGGAAATTTTGTTGGTTTTAATGAGGGAAGGAGTGAGCTTAGCCCTTATTGATCTTGATTAAACGTTGAGGTGATCTTCTGTCTATAAAGATGCAGTTTATTGAATTTATTATAATTATTATTTTGAGACTTTTTTTTTTCCCACTACAAAAGGCATTGATGATTTTTAGTAGAAAATGAGATCACATACAGCTTTCATCTTGGAGAGTTTCCGCTTCCCTTCTTGCAGAATAAATATTCTATTCATCCCTTGCTGATGCTTTCTTCCTTTTTCCATTCTTGATATTTTCATTGGCAATATTTGGTTCTTGCATGGTATTTTAAAATAGAGTACATTTCTCCAAATTTAGCTTAGTAAGACATTTTTTTGCTCTCTCTCAGATTTCCTACTTTTCTTAGGCTGACTACCATGATTGTTCAGAGCTTCCCAGCTGCTGCTAGTCTTTCTAGAAATGGCAAAACTGACAATGATAAGGACTGTTTTCACAGCTTTTTTCAAGACCATATGTTTAACTTGAACAAAACCAGGACAAACACAACAGCAGGCTTTGAGTTTATCTAGTATTTGAGAAACAATGATTGTTTCTCAGGGGAGACTGATCTCAAAGTACAAGGGACAAAATAAATAAAATGTAGCGGAGTAAATAATAGCATTGTGCACAGTTTGTTTCTCATTATAGGAATGAGAGTATTCAAAGATTTTTAGGCAGTAGAAATTTAAGATTTTATTCTGTTATGCCAACCTAAGGGAGGTTCAAAGCAAAACATGAATGGAAACACTGATATGCTTTTCTGCATATCTAGGTAAGCCGCAGAGCCCATTAGGTATAACTAGCAAAGATCAAAGGGATTTTCTAAGTCCTTTTCACATCTCACAGTCAGAAAAAAACCCCATATAGTTATTACTAAACTTCTCACAAAAGTTCATGTTTTGGAGAGAAGATGTTCTTGATACACAGTGATCCATGTGATTAAAATAATTTGAGAAAACTCACGTAAATAGATTCTTCATCAGTATGCTAGCTCTCTGTTATACCACATAACCATCAAAATGGAAGAAAGGGAAAGGAAAACCAAATTTGAAGAGTTTGATGAATATGTTCTGAATATATTGTCTCAAGATACTGAATATATTGTCTGGGTGATTGGATTAACTGCATTCACTACGATGAGCTAGAAGTGCTAAAGATATGTTTGTATACAATTGATAAAATTACCGCAGTGATTTATAAAGTAATTGGTCTTGCAAAAGACATATTCATTTTATCAGCTGAATGTGTGATAATAAAGAACTGTTCAGTTCAGTCAGTGCTACATTCTTGGGTATGCTTCCTCTGTTCCCATGCTTCCTAGCTGAACTTGAAGTAACAAGGGGAGAAAAATCTAATTCCAAAGGACTTCAGGGAAGATCTGCAAATCATTATAGCCAAGTCTAACACAGAGCTCTGCTACTGAAGCAGGGTTCCTAATGGAGAGCAACTGTAAAGAGGACTTAATAATGGCCAATGAAGGAAAGACAGAGAAGTTCCTTCTGAAAGGAAAGTATAGTGATCCAAAATGAAGTCCATTCCAACTAAACTAAGGCTACACTATTTGAAGTACTACTTCAGTAGTACTACAATATCACAGTAACAGCCTTGTTAAATGAAACCTATATTTAATGTTTTACATTTCCCCTTGTCACTGGCTCCAATTTTATAACCAAAATCTGAACTCCTTAAATCATTAGAATAAATGTGTTTTCTTTTATTCTTTTTAAATCTTAGGTTGACTAATTTAGAAAAAAAACCCCTGACAAATATGTAGTACTTTTCTTTTTTGAGAGGTAGGCATTCCAAGTAACACAAATCCTAAGATTTGTGAATCTTAGGACTTTAAGCTATATTTCTAAGAGAGAAACCCTCTTAAGAGTCAGCTTAGCAGCTGTCATCAAGGACCATGATGCCTGGATGACTTTCCTCAGACAGGTGTATTTCCATTGTCATTTCTGAGGACATGACAGATAACATTAAATTTTAAGAAGAAGAATTAGGTTTTATACTGTAATTGATTTATGTCACAGTTATAAATTAATGCTGTATATGATTTAGAGTGACTACAATTCAAGAAAATAAGTTACAAAACCATTTTTCTCTATTAAGTAGACCTATTCGGTTAGCAACATGCATATCTGAATTTCTCCTTCTATGCTTACTTACAGTTCAGAATTTAACCTCATAAACAGATGGAAGCAATCATATATCATATGTGGTCTCAGACAACTAGAAAAATGAGCTGGTCTGCAGGATGAAAAATCTTGAGAACAACTGATTTGTTACAAGCTCAGTGTCTGAGTCCAAACAGTTTCTCAGCTTATGAGATTTTACTTACACTACACTAGAACCTTCCCATTCCAGCAGAATTCAAAATGGAACTCAGCACTTATAAAGTATATTTAAAATGGGAAATACTGGAAGATTTGGAGATTCATCCTGACATAAAATGAATTAAATGACAAACTACTGAACCCAATACTTTCCCTTGAAAAATGACATTTTTTTTGGGAGAGCTTTCATCCTTAAACATTTCTTTCCCACCTTGATCTCTCTCTCTTTTTTTTTTTTTTTTGTTTCTTTGTGTGTTTGTTTGTTTGTTTTAAGTTCCAGGTACCACTAAGAATTAATTTATTAACTAAATACTTCACAACTTGCTCCCTTTATCCATTTCAAAGAACCCGTTAAACTCCCCTGCCTATCAAAAGGATCACAGCAGGTTGCTAAAGGACCCTGTGTAGCTCCTCTCTTCTTGATGTATAAAGTGCATACACAGGCCACGTGAGTACAGATTAGATGGAGATCTTCATTCTCCATCAGTAATTTGACTTTTGCAGCTGACTGAAAGGGAGAAACTGAGACAGTGTAAAGATTAAGTAGAACAAGCTCAAAATATGGGAACAGTAAGGAAGCTTCTCAAATCCTCAGGAATAATCAGTGATGAAGGGGTAGGGAAGCTTTGCTTTTTGCAGACACTTCAAGGATTCGCTACAGTGAAATACACTGTAGAGTATAGGGCAAGGGGTCCATCAGCTATCATACAAGTCTGAGATTATAGTTTCTTTTAGTCATTATTTTCTGTCATTTCTTTTATGCTGCAAATTTAGATGGGGGAAAGAGAGGAGAAGCAAAGCCTAAACATGTCAGACCATAACTAGTGGCAACAGGTACCAGACCTGCTTCACCTCACCATAAATTTTTACCGAGCCAATACAGACACACTTTGGCATTTCTGATTTCTTCCAAGCTTCAAAATGCATACTGGTACACAGTGTGCAAGGTTCACACATCTTAAAGGCTGTGTGACCCAACAAAATTAACAGATGCCTATAGAGTATGTTAGCTATATTGGATTATACCAAATAATAAATTCAGATTCCTAAGGCTTTCTATTTTTATTTTATTTTTCAAAAATTATTATATGAAGTATGAACTTGGGCCTGGGATTTCAGCTGTGAGTCAAGGCCCAATTTGGTGTAGCACAGCTGTCTCAGTTTTACTGTAGAAATTGTTGTTAAGATGCAAGAAAGAACTTCAGTAGGAATTGTGTAGAGGATCTCTTACCAGGTGCATGATCACCATGTACTAATCCATACACCCTTAGCACCTACTACCTGCTATTTTTGAAAAAATTATGCTTTTACACTCTTAATTCATAAATATCTTTCTTCTCTACCTTTCACATGGCAAAAGATAATTTAATTTAGAGTGATTCAGTGACATCAGTCGTACATTGACAGTGAGGTTTATGAATTTTCATGGTAGTCATTTGCCAGTTCAGTACATACATGCAGCAAAGATGATGTGACTGGGTATCATTCAAGATGAATGTAACTCCAGAATTTTCAAAAGGTGTTTAGTCAAAAGAAAACAAAGCAATGGAAGTGTAACACATATTATGCACTGTAACACATAGCTTGCACGTCATATGGGAAAACATACCTTCGTAACATTTTCACAAAGCCTTTAGTATTATTCAAAATATAATGTTAGGAATGTAGCTTAGTTTAGAGAGTAAGATACTATTATCCATTTGGGAGATAACCAAAGTCTGCAGAGTTCAGTGGTAGCACAATATTCAGTATAATGTGTACATTCATAGTTTTTTGTATTATTGGAGCTTTCAGAGAGGTAAGAACAGTAAGTGTGCAGTCTCCTGTGTTATTAGTAATGATTCAGTCCTAAAAAAGTAATTTTGAAGGAACATTTTTTCCATTATAAAGTTTAACTACATTGAAAATACTCAGTATATTTCTGTACCACAGGGATGTAAATTAGTTATTAGTGGAAATATAAAAGGTCAGGTACAGTCAAATTAACTCCAGCTTTATGTGTTCTTTACAAACTTACCTACATGAGTTATGTTTTTTATACACAAACCCAATATATTTAGCAAATGGGCATAATGTATGGATGGAATAGGTTTCTCCACTTCTGCCTTATTAGTCAGAGTTTAGTATTTGATGAGTTTCCTGGCACAGAGGATAAGTTTTGCTGACTAATATCTGTGAAAGCAGGAGCCTGAGAGACGGATCCTAAGCAAACTACTTGGAGACTACAGATACTGCTGTATTTTAAGGGGGCATGAGAATTTGACAAGGAAATTATTTGATGAGTGTATCAGAAGAAAGTAGCAAAACCAATATAAGTCATCACAAAAGTGAAAATGCAAATGATGCAAAAGCAAAACCCAGTGAACTGTTGCTGATAAAGATCTTTCTGAAGTGACAGCAAGAGTCTTTCAGAAAAGACTGCTGTCTAAAAAAGTCTCCCTTACTAAATATAAGCACATCTTCTCTCTTGGATTCCTCTGGTAATGACACTTGGCTCAAGAAACTGGAGCTAAAGACACAAATTGCAAAACAAAAACAACATAACAAAGAAATACTTGGTCCCATCCTTGTTTCCTAACTGAAGCCACCTCTGGGGCAAATTCAAAGTTATTAAGACTGTCACCAACTCGTGGCAGCTGGTTACCAGTGAAGTAGGTAACTGGTACTGAATCCTTCTATTTTTCCAGATTGTTTATAAGAATTCTATATGAACAATAATCACATCCAATGTTTTTACAAATAATCACAGAATGGCACATTTTAATTTTTTTTCCCCTAAGCTTCTATGTTGAACGATAAAAAGTTTTGAATGTCATCTTTAAAGCCACCATAACACTTGGGTACCATTTTGTAATTTCTTGCATTGCAATTGAACATCTGAGTTGTGGTGTGTGACCGGTGATAAGATTTTAATGATGAAAAGTGGTTACTACCAGGCATGTACAGTTGCAGGGAAAAAAAGAAACCCAAAATATAAAAACAAAAAACCGCACACAGAACTGCCATCTCCCTCAACCCTCCCCAAACGTGTCTATTCCAAGAAGAGCATAATGTTAAATATCCACCCTTTAACTATGCCAGTGTGGTTTTGTGGTTTAATATACTATAGTATGTGAAAGGTGAAATAGAGCTATAGCAAATATTTGTCTGTATGCTCACAAAAAGTTAAACATACCTAAATATAACTGCTTCAGTAAACCTTTCCAAAGCCCATCATCAAAAAATATTAGATGATGAGCTCACTCACAAATGAACTTTATATATAAATATAAATACCCTCTCTCCCTCCCCATTTAGACTACAGAAGTATAAAAAGTTCATGTACAAGCAAAGTGTGGGCAGTGCCTACACTCACTGTGAGGTAGCACATACATCTGTGACTAATATCGAGGCCATTCCATTTGTTGGACTCAAGACAATGAAAACGGATGAAGTTTAAAGAATTTCGTTAAGGATTTGTGGGTGGCCAGTCAGTATGACTAAAGCACAAGCACTTTCTAGCTGTTCCAAATAGACTTCAGTCTGACTGGTCAGAGTCCCTTGTGGTCAGTATGGAAAAAGTGGAAACCACCAAAAAAAAAACCCCAAGGTTGGATTTTATGCATGTTCCTACTTAGCTTACTCTTGATAACTCGTCTTCTCATAGTCATACAGCCAAAAACGTGGTGAGCAGAGGTATTTTATACATTGTTGTCAAAAGATTGTTAGCAAATTGAAGGGAATTCAGAGGGGAAAAAAAATGCAAAAATTACAAAAGGAGGCTGGAAATGTTAAGAGATAATTAGAGCTAAGCATGCATCTTTGCTACCTAACAAAAATTATGCATGATGTAGTGATCTAAAAATATTGCCTAAAAAAATCTAAGAAAACATAATATAATGGGACTATTCCAAAATTAATTAGGTATTGATAAGTCATCACTAAGTTATTAAAGCAGGTTATGGAACTCAAGAAAGATGGAGTGCCAGAACGAAGACAATATAAAGTTAAAAAAATAATCAAAATATTAAAAATCCATCCTGAATCTAGATAGCCCACCATTATGACATATCAAACACAATGACGCAGTTTGGATCTCAGCTTTCTTGGGCTTTCTTTCTCCATATGTACTACATAACCCTTCAGTTGTTCTGCCACTACATCCTACAGTGATATATATGAAATCACACAGGAAAACCAACGTAAATAGATTTAAACTATTTTAAATTTACACAAAGACATAAATAGTGCAACCCAGATTACTCTCAGATCAGATATCACACAGTCCTAATATCCACTAAGAAGTTTATTCTGTGTCTGAAAGAGGAGGAAGCTCACAGCATATAATATTGGTAGGTGCTGCTGTTTGTAGATTAATCTATACACGAGTGTAGTCTCTGCTCTTTGGGAATCATAATAATTGGATGCCACCTGCTTCTTTACATGTTGGTCTACAGCTAAGTCTAGACTATGAGGGGTACCTGCTCTAAAAGCAAACATTAGGCTTCAGATTACTCTGCAACTGGACTTTGTAACCTCAACCGCAGATAAATTTCCACACAGTCTAACAGTCAGATTCAGTAAGCTCCTGAAATGAAACAGAACAACCAGAGTAGATTTGAGAGAACTGCTAAAAGGATGGGGTCATAACCAAGATTTAATTTATTGCCAAATCAAAAGCAATGATTTGAACAAGGATGAGAATCTAGCCTTAAAAACATTCACACAATCCACCCACATTAAGAAGAGTTTGCTGCAAGACACACTGCAGGTTGAGGTTTGGGCAGATATTACCAATTTAGGCAAAGGAAGAAAAGATGAAGACAGCTTCTGCTGACTTTGAAAAGGAAAAATTGACTAAGGGCCAAGACTTCCCTGCTATGCAAGAGGCAGCACCATAAAGCCCAAAGCGGACATGACTACCCACTTCCCTGGATGTGTCAGCTGGTAGCTATTTATCTTTTGATTTAACTGACTTTATTATAAGTAAGTGGTCTTCTGCTAAGTGAATGCCTTTCATTTATTTTTCCAGATTATACTCTGAAAACTACCACAGCAAATTCCATGTGGTAAAAATAGTACAGAGAGATTGTAGGATTTATATAGAATCACATTCTCCCTGTGCACACTAAGAGGTTCTCTGCCTGAAACTAAGCAATAGCTTCATGAAGCACTCTCATCTGTCCTTACCTGTTCTGCTGTCATTCCTTCTACAGCAACTCACAGCTGCTCTCCTACTTTCTCAAATTTACCACCTTCACAGTAATAATTTACTACCACTGTACAGGCTATCCATGCTTTTCTCTTTATCATCGAGCAGATCACTGCTGGCACTATATTTTTGTTGCACCTACTCAAAAGATCCAATTTGAGCAGAGTGCAAATGTAATTTATGAAATGGGGTTGGGGATTTACATCTTATAATACATGAAAGGCATGGCATAGAATCTCTCCAAATACTATTTTCCATATCTCTTTTAATTACAAATTTCAGCTGCAAGAGATTCTGCCCAAGTACAGAACTTGCAGTATGTTGCTAATAAAACTCAGCAAGGTCTGATTGCACTGAACTCCAAATGTCCCAAAGGATGAAGTTCATCTATTGGTCCCCAATTTTACAGTTTTAACTTCACACATTTCATGAAGGATATAAATTCAGATGTCCAGGTACATAAAGTATAATGAGCATGTTATAGGATGAAATTTTCTGTAAATCATTCCAAAATAGATTGTGACACCCTCCTTAAAACCCAGAAAATATCAGTAGTACCTAGAAAATCATCAGTGGATTGTGAAACTCTGATCAGCATTCCATATGTCTTAACAAATTTTCAAGTATCTTGTCATCAACCTTTGAAGTCTTCTGGCTTCAAGTCATGCTGAATTAGTGATATTTTAACTTTTATCCTCAGTTTGCCTATGACTGTTCAAAATCCAGTCCCTTCCTCAAAATTCTTGCCAAGTAGCTATTAGGAGCTGCAGACAAATTGACCTGCACAGTACCAATAACCTACAAGAGACAGTCAGAACTCAGTCTTCTAGGGGTTATACACATAATTTACTTCATCAAAGATCAAAAAGCATATGGAAATCAAGGTATTACTTTTAGTCTCTTGCACCACTGGGAAAAAGCTACGTGACATCCTAAGGATGAAGGGAAAACCATTAAACAGAGTAATTCATGATGATTCTTTTCTTGCCTACAGAGAATTCACACCCACGTAGCTCACTTTCAGTCATGGTTTATATCTTTATTTGGAGTAGTACAGCAGCTTCATATAGCGAAATGATAGAGGATTACCCTGTCAAGGAGTAATCATATTCATCATATCCACTATTGCCTCCTGCATTTGAAGAAGCAGAGAACTCCCTGAACTTTTGACATTAGGAAACCCAGTAACTTCTTTGAGCCCTTTGAGCCTTACCCCATGGCATCCCAACTACTTATATTCCCAAAATGAAATAAAAAAGAAAGGAAAAAAAACCAAAATCAAAACCCCCATACTGTGTCTTACTGGGATGGAGTTAAGTTTGTTCACAGCATCCTATATAGTGCTGTGATTTGGATTTGTTACTAAAACCATGTTGATAACACACCAATGTTTTGGCTGTGCTGAGCAGTGCTTGCACAGCACTGAGGTTTCCTCTTTTTATCCTGGCTCTGTCCCTGCCCCCAGTAAGTAGACTGGAGGTTTACAAGAAGTTGGGAGGGGACAGCTGACTCAAACTGGCCGAAGGGATATTCCATACAATATGGTATCACAAACAAAATAAAAACTCAGGGAAAGGAGGAGGAAAGGGGGACATTCATGGTTATGGAATTTTTCTTCTGAAGTAATGCATGCTGATGTCTGGCCTTACAGGAACTGGCTAAACATCTGCCTGCTGATGAATAGTAAATAAATGTCTTATTTTTCTCTAGTGTTTGTCCTGGAAGACTATCTGCTGTCATACTAAACAAGAAGAAACACAGTATTGTCCATGTTTCAGAAATTTTTGTGTCTTTTTTTTACCCTGTTAAAAGTAACACAGGTTACTAAAATTGGATTGAGGACTAATCTGTCATGTGATGACAGTAGTGTCTTAAAAGTAGAGTCACATATCTACTGCCTCAGGAGATGTCTGTCCTAAAAATTTTGACACTGTTTGCCCTCAGATTGAGCAACCCTCCAAACACTGAGCAAAGTGTGCTTCTGAATTGCTTGGGGAGATTTCACATTGTTCTGAAATTCTGTGGTGAGATCTATGCAGACCTTTAGCAAAGAAAATTTTATTATTCTGAATTTTTGCAGCTACTGCTGGTCACCTCAGCAATGTGGCACAGCAGCTTTCTACTCATCTGTTCATCTCATGAGCTCTAAAGCATTTTAAAAAAAGTCCTCCCAAAGTGAGTGGTCTATATCTCCAATGATAGATTAATTGCCCACAATACCGACAAAGCTGATGCATCATTCCCTAGCTTGACTTTAGTTTGCAGAGCTGATGCCTGAGGGTAATGTGCTGTCAAATACACCTCAAGGAGTTCATTTGCAATCATCAAAGGCATATTCCAACTCTGGGAGTTGGAATGTGATTGCAGAGGCTGGGGACTGCAGTCAGGTCTGGCTACCTCTTATGATATATCCCAAAGTGCAGCAACATCAGAACACTAGTCCTACAAGAGGACAAAGAAGCATGAGATTGTTCACATCTTAGAATTGTCTTGGTTGGAAGGGACCTTCAAGATCATCGAGTCCTACCATTAACCTCACACTGCCAAAACTGCCATTAAACCATGTCCCTCACCACCATGTCTATACGTCTTTTAATACCTCCAGGGATGGTAATCCCACCTCTTCCCTGGGCAGCCTGTTCCGATGTTTGATGAACCTTTCTGTGAAGTTTTTCCTAATATCTGTCCTAAACTTCCCCTGGTGCAACTTGAAGCCACTTCCTCTTATCCTATTGCTTGTTACTTGGGAGCAGAGACCAATTCCCACCTTGCTACAACTTCCTTTCAGATAGCCATAAAGTCTCTACAGATGCTGATCTCATCAGATGATGATGAACACTTAATATAGCATACATTTCATGAAGACACAACTGCAAGTACATAGTAAAAAGTCATAACTGTGTGGACAATGTCTAACCCACAGACTTTAGCTCATCACTGAGCTAAAGCAATCTTGTATCTATCTAGTCCTGCTCTACTGGATGCCTTTTAGCATAGTAGATGTAGATCGCCAGAATACCTATCAGCACACCTGGGAACGAATTCTCAGATCCAAGGGCAGGGAGAAGTAGAATGTGAACCAGGTAAGTAATTCTTATCAGCTTCAGAAAATAATTTAAAAACACTTTTGAAATAATCTGTTCCATGCTTTCAGGGAATCTTAGAAGGAAAGAAGTTAAAACAGAAGATGCAAAATATCTTAAAAAAAAAATTCCTTGAATTTTCAACTTGGCCTCTAAGCTACGTACAAATAGAAAAGCACTAACAGGGTAAGAAATGCATTCCTCACTTCAGTATATAACATGTGTTAATGCTTAAGTGACTCAGGTCAGCCACAGCTTCTCTCCCAGGACGGGTGCAGGTACATTCAGAACTACAGTATGTCAGATGTTCCACAGAATAATACTGCCCACGCATAAAAAGCACAACGAAAATATGCATGGAACATTGTTTTAAATGCTTTGCTTTCTCCTGCATTATTTCCTCTAGCTTATTATACCAATCACCTGGAGCATAAATCTGTCATCTTCACCATCTGCTCTTTCTTCTAAAGCAGCTCCCTATTGCCCTTGACCATTGCTCTTGAATACAATTCTTTATCAAACCTAATTGGAAACAGTATTGAAACCAACACTTAACATCTTCCCAGGCATGCTGCTTAACCCTTCTGCATCTAGAACAGTATCAAACATTGCATGTGAGGGTGCAATCCTTTGAAAAGCAAAGGATTTTCTTTTCAGTGCTGAATCACTCAAGCCTTCCTCACCATTGGGCCTGCAGGGTTATTTAGATTCCCTGTGGAGAAATGTTTAGAATTTCAGAACTTTGAGGCTGCCAGTTATAAACAGAGACAGAAACATCCTACTGTATGAGGTCTTACAGAGCTCACAAGAGAAAGCAGAATTTGGTCCCTTACACTGCTTGTACGTATCACAGCCACCTAGTGTGACAGGTTTGGCAGTTTTAGGTAGAATTATAGATATATCCCTACTTTATAGAAATAAAGTAGGTTCAGTCAATAGGACTCATGTATAGACTCCCTCCTACCATTTTAATTCTAGCATTTGTTAGGGCAAAGTTGCAGGGAAAACAGAGTGTGTTGTTACTGTTTTAGTTTAAAATAATAAAAATATAATAAGAGGATATATTTTATCAAAAAATTCCACTCAAGTTAATGCTTGGAAAGTGAATGATTCAGAGGGTGCACTGCAGAACATGGGGGAAGCACAAAGCCTTTCATTTCCAGGTATCACCAATTTGCTTTCATTTATGTTATCTTTAGATTTTGAACAGCTGAAGCATTAAACACTGCATTTAGAGAAGCTTCACATGCCTTTAAAGCAGATGTTTCATGGTAAAAGTAGAATAAGGTGGGTTTCTGCCCAAAACATACTTGCATCTTTGTATATGAAGTAACAAAAACCTTTTAATTAATTTATTGGTTTAAAGGTGTGATTGCATATCATCATAACATCTTACTTCGTTTGAAGGGTATTTGACTATCAAATACATAGAAATTAAAGTATTCTAATTTTATAATCTCAAAATAAGATGTTTTGGGGCTGCATACTATATCAACATCTGTAATAGTAAATAACTTACTTGGTAAAGAAAGCAGAGAAATCAATCAATAAAATTCAAATTCATTTTCATATGATTATGAAGTGCCTTAAAAGTGACTCATAGAAACCAACTGGCTTTACAAAGTCAACATTAGATGTATTTCTAAACCACAAGTGTGGATAAGTCTATGACAATATCCTCCAGCAATTTATAATTTCCCTCAACTCATGCATTACATCAGCTCTAAGATATTCCTGTATGAGTTTAAAGTTTAACTAATGACCAGAAAGCTTTATTCAGTGTCTCCAAATTGCATATTTTTCCTCAAATCCCAAATGCCAGATATTCAGAATGACAAAATTATTTTTCAGTCAAAGCGAATATATTAAAATTAGAGCTACTATGGGTCCAGCTTCTCACAGGACCTAAAGCTAAGACCCCTTCCTCTTTTTTATGTAGATTTGAACACTAAGAATAGACAGGTTGAGGTTAAACTTTATAGTGTGCCTGATCAATAGAATGAACACTTGGCGAAAAAAAAAAGTACTGTGGGGGTACTAATAGCTATAGCTGTTGTATATATTTAATATTCTTCTGTCTGAAATGAGAGAGAGGGGATCATCTTTACTTTAATGCTGCAATCATTAGCATATTCTTTAATAAGGGTGACATTATATGATTACCTCTGCCTCCCTTCCTGAAGCAGATGTATGAAATTCATAGGAGGGAAAGCCCCATGCTTGTTTCCTTGTTTTTTCATGGTTACTATATTGAGTTCCGAGTTTAAACAAGCTCCAAATCATGTTGAACACAGGCAGTTTTCATGTGTTCTCTCCAAAATTAGAGATTGGCCTGATCCAATGTCCTTATAAAAGCTTGTATTCTCCAAAAGGATTCTGCATACCTCTGTTCTTTACCCAATCCAAATGCCCAACATAAAAGTTTCTAAAATTCCTTTTACTGTAAAGAGAATTTCAGGTATATTATCAAAACTATGAATACTATTTAGCAAATAATAGCACAGGCTAAGTAACAGATTTGCATAGTGACTTGCATTTATCAGTTAGAGGATCTGACTGTATTTTGCACAACAAACTATAGAAGCATCTCTGAAAGTCCCTTTAACTCTTAGTTTCTTGATTCCGCTTCTGGTAGCAAAGGTTGTCTTTGATTTACTGCAAGGCGTTTTTTTTTTCCCCCAATTTTCCAAATTCAAGTCTACAGAAATTTAGTTCCATTCTTAATATTGAAAAAAAACAATGGCTATATAGACAGGTAAAAGAAAAAAAAAGGCAAGCCACATGACACTAGTATCTGTAAAGTTGCATTATTTTTAGTAGCATTTTTCATGTTTTGTCTTCAGTGTGTAAGCTCTATAGGTTAAAAGCACAACATTTTTGCCTGTTTCCTAGTTAAACCTTGTAACACTTTTTAAACTTGATAAATAATGCATGGCAAAGCAAGCTTATGGCAGGTGAATATTAAGGGCAGGAATTAGAGCACAGAAACTAATCTATAGTCAGAGAACACTAAAGCACAGAGTACTAAGTGACATAAATAGGTTAATTGGATGCTTCTTACAGGAGCTGCTTTTCTGCAGACATTAGATTTACCTGACAGAGATTTATTTGATGACTCTTGGCATGAGAAAGATAGAAAATGATTCTCTTTTGTGTCAAAGTAACAGGTCTGTGTCTTGACATCAAGAGGAATACAAAAAAAAAAAAAAAAGAAAGAAAGAAAAGATGCAGTCAGTACCTTAGTGGTATTTTTCTCCCTCACTTATTTCAAGAATCAAAACTGTTTTCACTCTCCTCACAATCCTTCTCCCATCCTTGTCAAAGACAACTCAGATTTTCTTAAATGCTATCTTATTCTGACAATACCTATAGAAGTTCTTCCCACATATTATGCTTTAAAGCATCTCAAACAATGTCTGCACATGCTCTAGATGTCCTAGTCCAAGCTTCTGACTTGTGGATTTATTTATTTATTTATTTAGGAAGTTGATAGCCATATGTCTTTCTCAGCCTAAGGATCTATAGAAGTGTAGTTCAGTGCTAGTCAGTAACCCAGTTTACAAATAACTATGACAAGTTGAGTGCCTCTCTGGTCTGTAAGGGTTAACCTGGGCAGAGCACTCAAATCCCACCCAGCAACTGAGAGAGGGGAAAATAGAAACAGCAAGATCTGACAGTCTGCCCAGAGTATTTACTAAAGGTGGGAAATGCCTTTATCACATTTGACAGCAACCTGTCCAAATGATCACCCATGAAGCCTGATGGAAGTTCAGAACCAAGGTGAGTCAGCAGAAAAACTTTGAGGGAAGACTTGAGTAATGAAAAGCCAACAAAGTGAAGTGCCAGGAGTAAAGCTATATTGTGCTACAGCTCTGTCCTACTTTAAATCCATTAATTGTATGTTTGATAGAACTCTTAAATAACATGACTGGCAATTGCATGAAATCCAGCAAATTATAAGATTATATTTAATAGCTTCAAAGCACCAGTTCTTAATCTCAAACATATCTGTATCCTCTGTAGCATTCAAGGCTGTTCCGTTTTCAACAGCTATTATAGAGGGAAAGGAGAGTGTATAGTCATGTTTACATTACTGGTGCTTGTGGAGGCTTCCCTTTTAAAAACCCAAATTAAATAGGAAAGCAAGGTTGAGGCACAGAGCCACCTCAGACTAGATTTACGAACAGAGCAGCTGTGCTGGCAAGCACATTCTTTTACTGAAAATCTCTGGATAAAGGAGCCTGAGATTCAGATACTTACACCTAGGCTTCTACTACTCTTTTAGATGCCAATAGGTCTCTGAAACTCCCCAGAAGATTACTTTTGTCCCTCCTGGAGCAACAGTCCTTCTGGTCACACAGGATACCCTTGGTACCTCCCAGTATATCCCTGAGATCAAGCTGTTTCACTGGAATAAAGTCAGACCAGAGAAGCAGAGAGTTGGCTGAAAAATATTACCTTAGTTTATACCAGTCACTTGCAAGATATAGACAATTACAGTGTGTGTCTTTTGCCGATTTCAATAGAAATCTCAATTAAGGTCAAATAAAGTTTGGTAACTTTCAGTAGTATTAGTGGAACCTAAATAGAATTAACGCTGTAGATAATTTAGCCAGAGTGGTTCTGTAAAAATGATTGCTAAAAAGACAGTAGAAGTCTTTTGACACAAGGAAGTCATATGTAACATAAATAAAACCAGGGGTAAAACTATGAGTACAATAAATGCATTATTACACAGATAATGAATAATTACCTCCTTGCTCCTGCACTCATCAATACAGACTGTGATACACTGTCTAACCATCTGTTAAAAAGCACATCTTACTTAGGTGATACATGAACAGTATTGCATTTCAAAGATATCTTTGCATTTCAAAAGAATAAAGAATGATACTCACTTTCTATAAACACACTTATCAGAATTGTCATACACAGAAGGTAATCACAGAATTTTCTTTGGAAATATATATATCGATATCTGAATGCATAGCTTCACACTTTACTATGCTAACATTTGCATTGTTAAAACAAATTAGAAATTTAAATATATTTGTATATTTACATGTGCTTTAAATTTCACATTCATTTCTCCATTCACATCTGTCAAAGCACACTGATTTATTCATCTATATAATACACAACCATACATAAAGTTTGGGATGCAAGTTGCTCAGATTGCTTACAGATTATTAAGGAAAAAAAGTTTGAAATCTTGTAAACTTGCCATTCACTTAATTTTGGTGAATATACATTCATATATAATAGAAAACTAAGTCTTTCCATCTCAAGTCAAGAACAGATTTTTCTTTGGATGTAATTGTTAGACCTTAAGCAGCACCTACAGTCTCTTGATAACTTGCATATTTGTACTGTACCACGCAAGAAAATTTACTTAATATATAAATACTTCATTATTATGACTTCAAACTAATCAATATGAAATGAGCTTATGCCAGAACAAAGACAGTAGAGTGGAAAGGGTTGCTTGCTGAATAGACAGTAGGTATGAAGGAGGAAATTTGATTTCTTTCTGCTGTTGCTTTCTTCCCTGTTATGGCTCAGCATGAAGTATTCAACTACGGGGACACCTCACTTCCATTTTATTGTAAATTTCTATTTTCAAAAGAGAAGGGTTCCCCCAAATTTACTTTAGCTATACAATATGCTACCACGACAGGCTGTTCTACCCAGCTACTAGTCTTTTTGTATTAGGGGATGGTTTCCTTTGTGCAAACAGCCGTTGCATTTCAAAGGTTGCCTGTTTCAAAAAATTAACAGACAACCAGGCATGGGAAAAAAAAGTCTCACACTGAAACAAGTAACAGAGTAAACGCAGCTTATGTACATCTACTTTCCATTAGCTATCAGATGGGTGGCTATTTCCAGACCAATCCCTGCATTAACAAGTAATTTTGGCTCCAACATTTGCAATTGTATTATTTTCTCCCTAAGGATGAATCAAGTAACGTACAGAAATAAGATGGAAAAAACCAACATGGAGCATGGAGATGCTCCAAAAAAGTTTCTTTCTATTATGCATCTTATTTTCTGTATCATTCACTCTAGGGAAAGGATCATACAGTAATTTTGAACATCATATAATGTTTAGAGTTGGGAGGGACCTTAAAGATCATCTAGTTCCAACCCCCCTGCCCTGGGCAGGGACACCTCCCACCAGACCAGGTTGCTCAAAGCCCCATCCAGCCTGGCCTTGAACACCTCCAGGGATGGGGCAGCCACAGCTTCTCTGGGCAACCTGGGCCAGTGTCTTACCACCCTCACAGTAAAGAATTTCTTCCTGATATCTAATCTAAATGTCCCCTCTTTCAGTTTAAAACAACTACAGCTCTCTCAGCCTGTCTTCAGAGGAGAGGTGCTCCAAATATAAAATGTACTTCGACTATTCAGCATATTTACTATTAAAAGTGCAATAAAGTGGATTTCTGAAAGAAATTTCATCATGGAAATGTCACTTTTGACAAACATACTCTTTACTCCACTGCAAAACTTGTTTATTAGGGGCAGGATAACATTTGACAGCAGAGTAAACAAAAGTGGTAACACAGGTTCTTTCCTTGCTAGGCATGGGAAGGGTGGAATGATTTCTCCCTCCCCCTACATGGTATGTTTGCATTTTGTATACTTCAATGAATTTCTAAGGTATGGAACTTATCTTCACTATATAGTGAGATTGCCCTTTGGCCAGAGCAACAGACAGGGAAAGATGTAGAATTAAGCTTGTAGGAGCTCCTTTTCTTTGTAGCTTACCAATACAAAAAAACCGAAATGTTAATATGTGGAATAACTCTTTGTGGACACATTTTAGACAGAGGAAGGCTCTTCCTTTGGCTTCCCCCCTCCTCTTTCTTCTTTCTTCCTCTTTTTTTTTTTTTTCTCACTCTGGAAAGCCACTTCTTGTCTAATATGTGTAAGACCCTTGAGTGTTTTCTGCTTTGTTTAAAAGGGGAGAGTGGGAAAAAGAAAGAGAATAAAGCAAACAGTGTGGAAACTTTTCACACTTTCTTGGATATTGATGATATTAAAGTGTGGAAAGTACAGGACAGGTTATTGCTCATTGTCAAGTTTCCAGTGAAACAGACTTTATTTCACTGCACAGTTCTGGGATACTGTTCCCAAAGCTTTTTTTTCAAAGATACAGAAATGGGAATGGAGGGAACCTGCTCAGTTAACAGATGTGTTAAGCACTGGAGTACAGTGAAATGTGTTATTGGATCCACAGACGAAAACAAGGGTCAAAAGGCAACAGAAAAAATAAAATTATTTTGGCAACAAAAGAAACATTATTGTGGAATAAAGCCTGCTAAGCGTAACAAGCACTCCTACCAGTGTCCAACATATCCAACCCCTATATAAATCAAGAAACAACAGAAGGACTTGCTTGCGTATACTCAGGTACAGCTTGGTTAATATCAGGTACCATTGGGGAGCACTGTTCATGTTGCTGTATTGCACAGCACCTCCCTGAAACAAGCAGCTGAAACATAATAAGCCCCTGTTCAAGAGCCCGGGAGTTAAGAGTTGGATCTGGCAATAGTAGAATCATGTTTATCTAAAATTCATATACCCTCAAAACATGCTTAAAATTTGTGTACCACTACTAATGTTCTGAAATGAACTTGGGTGTTGAGAGAGAAATAGTTTTCTAGTTCCTTATCAACACTTTATTTCCTGTTTAAAGTTTCACCTGGTAAAGCAAAATGCTTATTTTATCAAATACCAACAGTATACCAAACTTTCAGTAGATGCAGTGATAGATAGGAACTATTGTTTTCTGGATTTAGCATAAACCACAGGCAGCAAAGCCAATCTGCCTGTCACACTATTTGGCATACATTTATATGCCACTGCACACACTGAACCATCATGTTTAGGCCAACCCAGGAAAGGTCACAGGTTTGAAGGGTGAAAGCAGGGTTGCCAAGCTGGCAGTAATTTTTGCAGTACATGCTTGCTACTGAGACACCTCCCTCTCTCCTCAACTTTGAAGAATCATTCAGATACCTCTGTACTAAAACTGTAGCACTGGTTTTCAGCACAGTTTCACACCTTTTGCTGATCATGACATCATCTACTTCTTCAGTTCATCACCCACCCCTGAGGCACAGGATGATACTGTTACCTCATGCCAAACTCCTGTCCAGCTTTCCATAACATAGACAGGTGGATGGACCACTGGGAGCAGGCAGTTCCTTACTATCTCTTGCTGTTTTAATTTTGCATTTCACATGGTGCATATTGTGACCTCATTTGAACATGATTTATTGACTCCATATTGACTCCATTTATGCTTCTGCAGCTGAATAGCATTTTTTCCTGAATCTTTGTCCCCCTCCCCAGTTTTAGAAGATGTTAAATCCAGATTTTCACGATGGCTGCTGTTGGAGGAATGATGAAAAGACATAGAATCAGAAAACATTTGGCTTGGGAAGGACCTCCAAAGATCATCTAGTCCAACCCCCATGCAATGAGCAGAGACATCTTCAACTAGATCAGGTTGCTCAGAGACAGAATTGGCAGACAGATACAAGCTCCCACTGAGCACAAGGGGGTGTGCAAGGTTAGCAGTCAAAAATGAAGTTAGTTTTGATCACTGTGTCCCTCAGAGATGGAGCAGTTGGAGAAAACACAGGAAAAGCAGATGGCTTTTCAAATGTTTTGTATACATGGACAATCACTTGAGAATTATTAATTGTTATGACATTTCTGATGTCTGACTTCTACAAAGGGAACTTACTAGGATTCAGACTAGGACTCCAGTAAGAGTCATTACATCTCTTCTCAACCTAACTTTCAATGAATAATTTATGCTGTATGTAGCTGCTTATAAAAATAAATACAAATCTACTTCTCCAACAAAATTAAACTGTATTGTACTTCTTCATACAGTAGCGTGGAGAACAAATAGTATCTGAAACATGGAATGTATTTCATAAATTGAGATATTTCCCAAGACTCACTCATTCAAGCTTTTAGAATTGAGAGTAGGGGAACAGTTTAAGTGCAGGTTACAATGATTTTTAGTCACTTATCGTTACAAGTAGGTGCTCTATACATCATATTGACAACTTAAATCTCCAAAGTATAAATGTCAAAGACCCTTGCCCTGCCTAAAAGCAACTTGCTGGATAAAACCAGGGAATTTCAATTAAGGATGAATGTGCAATTACTTTAAGTAAGAATAAAATCAAGATCTCCTTTAGGAATATATGAGCAGCTGTTTAAAAAAAAAAAATACTGTCCGTTCATTCAATTAACTCCTAACCTTGAAGGCCACAGATCATTTCATTTGTCACCACATTGATTAGTCAGCTCTGCATCGAGTGCACTTCTATGCCATTAAGTTATTAGATCCATGTAATTTGTTTTCCTAGAATTACATGAATACATTTGGCACATTAGCTAATTACAAAAGTTAGAAGATTTGTATCAAACCCTTTGTGTAAGTATAACAGATTAGTGTTATCAAAACACCGATTCAGAGATAAAATAAGTATCCTTTTGAAAGATACAACATGCAATGGGCAATATTTTAAAACTAATACTGTCATTTCTTTGCTGCTATGAAATGACAAGATACAAGGAAAGAATGTTAAGCAACAAATGAATCCTAAATATAATCTCTCAAAATCATAAGTAATTTAATATATTAAGTACAAAACCCCTCTCTTCACTATTTTACAGTGTTTTTGAACTATATTTCCTCTCCAAACAGTAAAGCAATCTTCATATCTACTCTCTGTTTGAATGGGAGTACAGTAGCCTTAACCAGATATTTTTTTACAGACCCAGGTTTAGAGTGTTTTAAAGATCACTATTTGCTTTTCATATAAATTAAACTGATACTGCAATACCTGAAGGAATTTTATTCACAGAAAATAAATGAGAAATGCATCCTTATTTTGTCATGAGATGTATAAAAGAGACCATTTTCCTACCTTAGTAAAAGATGCTTGCTTCTGTCTGACTGGAACAATTTTACTTGCATCCTAGTAAACTCTTGAGCAGTAATCCTGTTACGTGTCTACAGCAGTTTCATGGGGGTGGGACTTCCCTGTAATAATGAATTCACCAGGGAATCTTTCCTTTCAAAGAATGCTGCTGCAGACAAGGAAACCTCTCTACATTTACTGTCACAAGCTTTTGGATGATTGGTTTAAGATGCAGAGAGTAAGTACATGTACATACATACAGGCACACGGCTTAAAAGAGTTCCTATATGCTATAGCTTTGACAAATAGACTGAAAACTGTGGCATGCTTTGCAGGGAAAGTATACATATGTATATATACATATATACACTTTATATACATTAAAGAGGAGAATCACAAAAGATAAATATGAGAAAATTACTTTTTTAGTCTTTTTGGGTGTGGCAAAAGAGCATAGCTGAGTCTATTAGTGATTCTAACCATTTAATCTGAGAAGCAGAAACTCAAAGTCAAGCATGCCAGTGCTTACCTAAAGAAATTTATTTAAGTGTTTACTAATCCTAAATGATAAGCTGCATAAAAGGCAGATGCACATCCGCCCCACTGGCAATCACTAATTTCCCCCTGTACAGTTGCAGCATAGATCTAATGAAGAAGATCTGTAATATGTTAACCCAATAATGTCAAAAATAGCGTCCTAGAAGCTCTGTGACAAAGAGCGGTGATGTTTATAGTGATTATTATTAAGATTTACGAGCAAAAGAATGAACCCTTGGAGAATATGTGCGGTCACTTGAAATAATAGACAACAAATGTGAGAGCAAATTGATACATCAGATGAAAGAGGGGGGTATCAGTCAGGGTTATGGCAGTGAACGTGACAGAGGGTGAAGAAATATCCTAGCATTCAACCAACCACTTCAGTGGAGCTGTAAGGATGGTAATATAACTCCATTACTGGGCTAAATGAACGTATCAGCCTTTATTAAATCATCCAACACTTCCCTTACCTCATTTACAGATGAAAAGCAAAAGAAAGCAAAATTTGTGTCTAGATCTAAAACCAATGCAAAATCAGTGAGTTAAAAATAGGAATTTGATACATTTTAGACACTGAAACAAAAAGCACCTCTCCCAAACCTTAGATAATATCTAGACTCTGAAATCAACAAAATAAAAAATTCCCTACATACCTCTAGATTTGCTTCTGTACATACTCACGGGTGTTTAATTGATGGCAAGGTTGAGAATTTTGCCAACTAGCACTTTAAATATGCAAAAGTGAACCAGAAAATAAAGGGATTTTTTCCTTCCAAAAAATGCTTCCATTTTCTTTGGTGCTTTGATAGCTTTCTCGTTAACTACTGCACAGCAGGTACAATCAATCTTCTGTACAAATTCCAGTGTTCATCCAGAATTCAACTGCCCTCCCTTCAAATGCAACCTGCATTTCCCAACTCCATCCAAATGCCCCAACCAGCAAGGCATCAAGGGGTCTGTGGGCCTACCACACCTTCTTTTGAAACTGTCCCAACACGGGTACAACATCCAAGAATCTGAGCCACTTAAAAGACAAACCAAAAGAATAAACATCATCCTAGAAAGTTCAAACATGAGCACAACCTGAATAGCAGGTAATGACCTTATCTAGAGTAGAATTTTGAAGATTTTATTTCAAGAGAAATGAAAAGAATTTACAGTTGCTTAACTAAAAGGGCAGAAGGTGAAGGAGGAGCAGTGAGCAAAGAGAATGATAATATTTAACTATGTCAAAAGTAAGAAGAGAGATGTTCCCCATCTTTACAGTGGAGTGTATAACAAGCCATAGTGTAGACTCTGTAGTATTCCAGCTTGTCTGGGATACAGGTTAAAAAAAAGAAAAAAAGTATCATAATAAATCTAAGGAGAACTGATTCTTTATTGGCTTGGTGATGTGTATGTGTCTACACTAAGTTTTCAGTGTAAGTCCCATATTTTGAACACATAGTAAAGAATGTTGCTGTTAGAAATAATTTTATCCAAAGCACAAGTATACCTTCTTTTTTTTTTTTTTTTTTAATTTTTAAAAAAAGTTCAAGAGAATTAGATAGGAATTATTTTTGTCAATGGAAATATTAATTCCATCCTGCTAATGAGGAACACTAATTTATAATTTCAATTCCATTTTAAATATATGCTTGCTTCATTAGTTCAATAGCCTTTACCATCACATTAAAACAACTAAAAGAATACAGGCTATTTATCTAAATTAACTTAATTCCTTTCTCAATTTGATACAGAAACGTACACCATTTAAGACTGATTTTTATAGCTGTAAGAACAAAACCTATGTGTCAGGTGTACTGGACTTCTCCAAGTACTTTGGTTCTGCTCTTTGTATGGAGTAATTGCACCCTGGTAGATCTTAGAACTTAATTATTCTGACCTAACAGACTAATTTTACTTAAGACCTTCTTTTATTGATCTACTGTACAGATGAAATGCTATTTCACCTTCTGGCTTACGCATTGGGTGTATTAAATTACTGTCTAACTGGTTTTCATCTACTTTATAGATTACTTTGTTGAAAAGTGACGCCAGACAGCAAAGGTATTGTCTTTTAAGTAAATAAATTACCTGCAGCCCCCTTTGCTCCTGTTAGAGACCCAAACCTGCAGTTATACTGTTGCTATTTGATAGCGGTTAGTAGTCGGTAATGGATACAAGTCCTCTAGACAGCTGTTCTTTAATCACATTAAATCGCAGTGTTTTGTAAGTGGAAAGTGTCCTTTGATAAAGGAAATTAAATTTCATGAAATGCCATCTTTCTGCAAACACTGATTTGATTTACTGGCATTCTGTTGGAGAACTGCAACCAGTGTTTAGCAGTACCTGTGCATCACCAAACCGATGAACATTTCAGTGAAAGACACAAAGCACTATAATTACTGGAAAGTGCATTTCACCTACAGGCTGTAAACAGAGGCTGCGACTGTCAGAATCTAATCTGAGCAGAATCATAGTTCAGTCTCATTTAACACAAATAAGATATAAATCTTGTATCACTATGTTCTATCCTTTCCCCCTTCCAGAAGGGCTCAATATGCATGTCTAAAACATACAAGATCTGATAATTTTCCTTACTTTTCCATTCTAAAGTACAGATCACATAGACAATTTGCATCCTTCATGGAGCTTCCATGGATTCTATATTTTGATACAATACTGATGATGTGTGGTGTCTATCAGTTTTTGCTCTGGTCATATATAGTTTTCTGTCAGTTCTTCTGATCAATAGGAAAAGAGCAGAACTCTCACCACCACTGCAGGGTGAAAAATACCATCACTAATACTTGTTAAGAGCCTACTTCAGATTTTCTTATAACAAGGACTCTCAAAAGAGAACAGGGGACAGTCCTCTGCAGAGTCACCTTGGTGTATCTAACTAAAGAGATTGCAGAACTGTACTCAGAAGTATTTTCAGAAAGCCTATTAGGAAGAAAAAATGCCATCCTGTAACATAGCATAAATAACTTGAAAAAATATTTTCATTGCAGAGCTTTGTACAAGATGCCTTAGTCCAACTAACAAAGTCTGGAGAGTCTAGGTTAACACATTTGCCTTAAACATAGTTCCCATTAAAAAATTAATTCCAGAAAATAGTGTAATTGCAAGGAAGAAGATAATGAAAAAAGTACAAGATGGATCTATAGAGCACCAGTAGACTGGAATACATCAAACAGTACTACACAGCAAAGCAATTAATATATACTCATGTGCATATTTGCTCCATTAAGTGGTCGGAATCTTTTGATATATTTATATATTTTTTAAACTATTCTTCTTTCTGCTCCTGTGGTGAGCTTAATTTATGAAATAAAAGGCTGCAGTGAGAAAAAGTTCTATAAGCTGCTACAGAGAGGGCTAGCAAAAGCTTATGCATTTCCCAGTTGACTTACACAGCCAACTTTGAGTGTGATTGTTATTTAGTGCCAACCTAAGATTTTTAGAAACTTCAAGGAAAAGGCCTTTTTGCTTTCTACAGTTTTTCTGGAGATGCATCCCAGTACTAGCATGTTACTTAGCACATCAAGCAATCTGCATTCCAACCTTTTACTAAGCACACAGATTTTAAGCCCAAGTGTTACAGTGTTTATGTCAATACAATTCTTAATGCATTCCTGTTGCTAGGATAAGTTTGTTTACAGCTTGCGGACGAAGCAGTTCTCATACATTTTTCTGAGGATCCCCTGTTTTTTCATTGACTAAATAGTTACGTCTAACCTCCTTGCCCTTTATGCGTGGGCAGCACTTCCTCTCTTCAGACCATGTGTGGTGCTTCAAGGGCAGCGTCAGTTCTTGCCAGCACCAAGAGCATTGTGCTGGCGTCCTATTTATACCACCAGCAAAAACAATTACATCTCTTCACTTCTGAAACTGGGTGCTGAAACAGGAGCAACCCAATACAGTTTAATGAGACTTCTTCCTGCAAAGGAGTTCACCCTCCAGTCTCATTATAGGAAATTCAAAACAGCTTTCCCTATGTTTAATTAAAGGTGTAGTACGGCTTAGCAGTTAACAAAATGAGGACATCTTTTCTTCTTTCAATCATCAATTGCCTTGGAAATTTTTCTTTCTTACCAACCCAAAGTAGTAGAGAGATAAAGGGAACATTGCTCCATCTTATGTACCACTAAGTAATAATGAATTAGATAAAATATTGAAGATTGAAAGTGGTTTCACTTATTTATTTAGAACTCTGAATCTGGCTGGTTACGTTACCTGTGTGGTTTGCACAAAGGTAACCATTATACCAGGTGTGTTTCATTTGATTATATTACTTGACATTTCAATGCAGAGAACTGCTTCACTTCTCATGGCACAACCATCACGCTCAAAATGCTGCTACAGGAACTTGCAAAAAAGTGTCCTTACCACCCTCTTCTACACAATACATGCTGGCGAATAAGGCAGTAAAGGAAAAAATATAGGTGAATTCTAAATCTCTCCTGTTGACTATTTTTTAAAAAGTTATTTATCTGAAAACTAGCATGTTCACGTAAGAAGAAATAATTTCTACACAAATAATTATTACATAATTATTTTTACACAATCCCCCCCAAATGTTATTACAAAGAACAAACTTATTTCAGAATGTTTACAAGTCTGTTATTAAAAAATTTAGTAGTGGGGACCCCAGTTCAGAAGATCTAGTTTGTATATTTAGAACCTAGAACCTAGGTTTCTTGATTTTCCCTCATCAGTACTGACCAGCGTAGACACTAAGAATTTTTGCAGGCATTAGATACAATGTAGTAAGAACAAACTGTCATAACCAGAAATTGAGGCTTGGGATGTTCAAGCTTGAATTTACAAATAACTTGTTCCTTCAAGTGGTTGATGAAACTCTGGAGCAAATTACAATCTCCATCCTTGAAGTTTTCAAAACCCTACTAGACAAAGCTCAATTTCAAGCAGGTCATTAAAATTTTTAATTTAATTTTTTTGCTGTCTGATCTTATATGTAGCTTCATTCTTCACCAAGAATGTAAGAGAAGCTGCTAACTCAAATGGGTTTACGACGTACATTTCAAAGATTATTCCTGCTCAGCTAAAGCTATAGCATTGGTACAGTTGTAGGACCACCTCCTTTTGTGGAGGAAATAAATTACTGCCCTCAGGCTACTGTTTTCCCAGTTTATATTTCCTAGGTGACCATTACTAGAAACCTAGTTAGAGCGGCAAAGTTTTTAAACATACGTCATATTGCAGAATGAAGTCCAGGTCATCTGTTGAGCGGAAACTCCAGACAGGAGTAGGAAGAAAGAGATTTCTCACATTTTATGGAGACAGACAGGCTGGGATTAAACTCAAGAGAGCTAATCTTCCTTCCTGAAATCAAGCTCCAGTTTTCATATGTGTATAGGCAATATGACAAAGAATGAAGAACTCCATAATTATTGGATAAAACCATGACCAAAGGATACTGAGGGCTTTATCACTGATTTGAATAGGTTCAGGTTTTCAATTGTCATGCTGTGTTACAGAGTACTTGATCTTAAATAAACTCCAAAAAACCCCACCAATCCCCATCCATCTATACACTCCAACAAACAAAACAGCCCTTATACATAGGTAAATTAAATAATTATCTCATGGAATAAATCTAAACCTACAGCCATGGGGCAAAAGTAAGAATGAACTACAGTTTCGCTATCTTGCTTCAAAAGCCCTGGAAAGTGTTCCTCATAACTGTTGATACTGCAGAGGTTACTGAATTTCTCATGAATAACCAAACAGATTATAAATACTTTCACTTTGATATTCATAGACTGATATCAAAATACTATGACATTCTCCGAGTTTCCTGTTTCCCATGACTTCCATCTCTAATCTTCCTTCGTGACCTTTGAGAAGGGGATTTTTTTGCTCTCCTAGTTTCTGTGAAAGTGAGTGTAGCCAAAACCAGAATTAAGACCAATATTTAGAGACTATTTTGTTGTTCTTCCATCCTTTTTTTTTTCCTTTTCTTCCCATGCTCATTTAAGAATTATCTTTCTTGTTCTGTTCATATTTTGAAGAACTTTCTTGCCTCCTGGGGTTTTACCATCTTTGTACAAAGCTCTTCAATTTGTAAGTTATCACTTGCTTTTAATTGTCATCTGTTCATCCACAACACTGATAAGTTTTGTTTATGTATCTTTTTAAAAAAAGAACACATAATATCTTAAAAACATTTATTTCACAGTCATTCTGAGGGCTGGGGGAACCAACTGAATTGAGCCATAGGAAGTTAACACAGAACATTAAATGGTTAAAATTAGTTAAACAATGTAATTAAACTAATTTTAATTAGTAAAATAATTTTTTGCTATTATTTATAACAGCAGTAAGAGAAGAAGAAAAATATAAAAATATACAGAGTGCAGACAATGGAAAGATTGACAAAGTTGTACCAGACAGTGGTGTGTTTTGGTTTGGTTTTGTGGTTTGGGTTTTTGTTTTGGATTTGGCTTTTTTTTTTTAATGTGGTTGTTGTTAGTTGGGTTTTGTTTTATTTAAAAAAACAAATCCTCACACTGTGGACCTTATCTAAGAGACAACATGTAAAGAAGTGGCCTGGAAAGAGAACAGAGTAACTGAACTCACTTGTTCAGTATAATGACTGTAGTCAAAGTAGACTTTTCAGAAGTATAACTTGCTGGTATGACACTCTGCAGAAACAAAATCACTTTTAGAGTTTATCTGCCTCTTGGAAAGAGCCTGAATGACTTGCATGAGCAGCCAGCAGTTTGGTTTAGCAGCTGCTTACAAGTGGCACACACTGAAGATGGTACTGGGCTTAGAAGTGCTTTTATCATAAATCCAGACAAGGCAGAAAATGACTTCTCATCATGTTTAGTGTGGGGAGATGGTTGATACACTGGAGGAGAGCAGAGTTTGTCCCTGCTTCGAGGGACACAGAAACACTGGAGAACCAGACCAATCTTGATGTTGTGATATTAAAAGACAAATGAGAAGCCTGGCCCCTGGAAAACTGAAACCCAGTTCATTGCAAGGTGAGGGCCGGGCACAGGCTGATCTGGTATCCAAAGAGAACCCAAAGGTCCTGGTGGAAAGCAAGGTGAATGAGAATCAGTAGTGAGCCTTTGCTTGCAGTGATGGCTGGGTGCTTACGGGGCTGCAGAGAAAGAGCACTGCCAAGGGGCCAAGAAAATGAGTTATTCCTCTCCACCCGGCACCGGTGAGGCTGCATCTGAAATAGTCTCTGCTGGATTTGGGCCTGTCTGTAGGACAAACAGTTTGTCAGTTGAAATACTGTTGAGTCCTGTGATGAGTCACTCGTGTGGGGGCTGGAGTACGATGTACAAGGAGAGGCTGAGGGAATTAAGCTTGTTTAGGTTAGAAAAGAGATGGCTGAGGAGAAACTGGTTGCAGTCTATCTAAGATGAGACTGTCACTCAGACAAGTAGAGCAAAAGGTCAAGGTGACATTCATGAAAAGGAGCAAGAGAAATTACGTTGGATATAAAGAAAAAACATTTAAATAATGAAAGCAGTTAAGCACTGAAGCAAGGGTCCAGAGATGCTGTGTATTCCCCATCCCTGACGATTTGCAAGACCAAGCCTGATCTAGCTTTAAAATTAAACTGTTTGAGAGGAGCTTGTAGCTGATTACCTAACTTTTTGCAAGATTCCAAGGCCTTACTTCAGAACTGCTTTACCATTACAGCAGAGGATACTCTGGAGTTTCATTGAAGTGGACAAGTTTTCTTTCCCCTCCCCAAGGCTGCTAATACAACTATAGAAGTTTCACAAAAAACTGCATCAGGTTTACTACTTGATTTATTAGGAACATTATCTATTTGTTAGACAGTCACAGTATTTAGGTTGCACTTTGTGTAACAACGAACACTACCCCTAGATACATGGCCTACATTAGGGAGTCCTGTCTCCACAGCTTCCACCAGATTTTCAAAAGCTGCCTTGCAGTATTTCATTTGCCAAATAAGTTTTCACTACGTACTCTCCCATCTACTATGTTAAGGGGTAGAATGTAAGCCAAAATAACAGGAGTGATTAGGTTGAAGTTTTTCAGAAATTGTGACTATCTTTATTTAAAACTTATCACAGATTAGGGAGATTTGTAAATCACTAGACAATTGCTTCTGCAGAATGTTCATTATTTATTGGAAGTATGCCAAGGTAGTGTTCTTAATGGTAATTGATGTTACATTACCTGAAAAAAAAGCTGTCATGTTGATAGAAAGCAGTGAGCACAGAAAAGTATCTTTAAGATGTAGGATTCACATTTATTTTGAAGTGGGTGTGGTAGAACAAAAAATTCCAGTAAATACTTAAAAATAAAGGTGAGGTTTAAGAAACAGCATGGTGTTGGTTGACATGGGCAGATCACTTCCAGCAGCTTCTGTGAGAAAAAATTCAATAATGCTCCCTTCCCAAGCAGGGAAGGATGACTGAAGAATGATTAAAATAAATTTTGTGCAGAAGTTTTGAAGATGTAACATAATATTTTGTTAAGCTATTTAGCACAACTAATTACAACATGAAGTATTCCTTTTAAGGTATTGATGCCAAAACAATACTGCGGTTCAAGGCTGGTGTTGGTATAACTATTTTGAAACTATCAAAAATGTGGTAGGTAGAATTTACAAATTACCCTTACATGATGAAAATAAAAGGCTGTGACCTAATTTATTCCCCACATAGATTATAAAACTGAAGATCAAGCCTCACAAGTTCCTCACGCAACACACAGTCTCGGCAGTGAGGGAGAATGTGTCAATGGGCTTTCATCACATTTTCTTTTAAAGTTAAAGCAAACAAATATTCCAGAAAGCAGTTACCTCAATAAGTAATAAGAGACCATATTACTCTGATAAAGACATGTGGGAAGTTATAACCTCTTTCTCTCTTTCTCTGATTTTGGGAGAAGAAAAAATGGCAGAAGTTTAAAATGTATTTAGGTTGAATCTCAGCAAAAAGTTAATTTATTTTTGAACTAAAATATCAACTTGGCCTTTCTGAGAAAAGCCATTAAAAAATGGGGGCAATACACTCACAAGAGAAGAGTTATATGATGTAATCCTGGTTATTAAACAACAAGAATTATGTTAAACTGAGCATTTTTTTATTGTTTATATTTTCCCCTAGTCTCCTTTCCACCCCCACACTTCCTTGCAGGCTTGGGAATTTTTTTATTTATTTATTGTTTTAAAATTATGTCCTGGACTACTATTTTTTTGGTAACAGAATCAATGTTCTTTTTTTTTTTTTGTATTAAAATAAACAAACAAAGAAAAAATATTAAGCACTAAGCTTACATTTGGAATCAGATATTTTGCTCTTATATTTTTTGCTCTTCCTATCTTTTTTCAATATAATATCAAAGTAGCTTGCATTGATATTTTGAACTTGGTTAGACATTTTTTTAGTTTTGTCTGTTTTTAAGTGGAAAAGTCTCAAAGTCTCACAATTACGGGAGCACAGCACTCCGGGGGAATTCACAAATCCTGAAGTTCAAGCCATTGATTTACATAAATCCACTGCCAGGAAAGCCATGGCAAGAGGCTGAAGAGAGGCTCTGTGCCTCCTCATGGAGGGATATGAAAGATCCAGACAGATTTGCTTCAGTGCCAGAGCTACAAAGTTCATACAGGACAGAATATTCAGTAGCACCTTGCAGAAAAGAAACATTGCAGAGTGTCTACCTTTGATATTGACAGCCCATTTTATCTATGGGAGAAAATCATTAGAATTACAACCTGGTGCCGAAGTATAAGGCTGTGATCCTATATTAGATACAGCTCATCACAAGCTCACCTATGACTAAGATGTTATCTATATTATTCTCATTGTTTAAATAGTTAAGTAAGGATTTCAATTAAAAAAACCCACCACAAACCACCAAAGTTTAGATTTCTTTCATATGCTAAGAAACCGGTCTTGGGGCTAGCAATAGCAGGCCTGGTATTTTCTCCCTCTTCCTCTTTCTCTCCTCTCTAATTATTTATTGACCCCAGAATTCAACCATTTCACAACAGTGCACAGAAAAATTATTAACTATTTATGTTTTTTAAAAGTATAATTTCATGTGCCTTATGGTGGACTCCATGGTAACATGATATCTTATAACTTCAGATCTTGCAAGACCAAGATAGTAGATGAAGCAAGCAAGACAAAGAACATAAGTGGATGCGTAGAAAGAAAAGTAAACATTTTTATTTAGTGACAAGGACTGTAGTAAGTTTTATTCCACATGTATTTGGCCTGCATATTCTAATTATAATTTACTCAGAGATTTGTGTCTCAAATGCACATCTGGACTTCGTCCATTCGGCTACATTGTTACTCGCTCTGATGTTTATTCCAAATTTTATTTTCACATAGATCCGAACAGTGCTTCCTCTTCCCAAGGGAGTTGTTCCTACCAGATGGTATTTACACATCCACCTCATCTCTAAATTTCAGTAGTTTTTCCACAGCCCTATTTTCTAGTGTCAGAAACAAATTTTAAACTTATCACCACACATATTTATGTTCACATTGCAGGATTCTGAAGCAGAAGGTGAAACAGGAATTTCCTGCACAATTTTCAAACAAGAAAAATATTATGATTACATGGTGGAGTGGGGAGAAATTTTCTGTTTCATGTGCCTCTCATGACACTTTCACATCTTTTTGCTTCTATCCTAGGACACTGTATTCTATCTGTGCGAGAAAAGATCTTGCAGTGTAATCAAAATGTACCTTCAGTGACTAAAGAGGTCATCAAGCATAGGATGCTTCTTTTGAGACTACACACCTTGCCACACATAGCCTGGGAGAACCTGTATTTTTTGAAAGCTTCAGAAAAGTCACAAAAGATTTAAAGTTTATGTTCCTTTCCAGTAAGAAATAAAGTGTTCATATCTATATTTAAGATAGCTCTTCTGAGTCCTTCCAAGTATACAGATACAGCAAAAATATAACCCTGGAGAAGGAGAGGAGATTTTTCAGAAGAGAAATGCAAAAAGCATTTTCAGCAATAATTTGGAGAAGATTCAGCTGTTGGTATTTGGTTTTTATTAGTCTTAAATCTTGTTATACAGATCCTGCCAAATATCTATCTTGCATCACTTTCATGTTGCAATTCAACGATATAAATTTATAGTAACTTTAGATATTAAAAACATGCACATTGGAGTGCAACTTAATAGACTCCAGATCCTCAGGTCTTAGTAAAACAGAATATTCCAACAGAAAATGTTTGTATACTTAATCTTGATGTTAGCACTTCTTTCACCCAATCAGCTTCTTTCTCAAGTGTCAGTCATGCAAGATATAAGGTATAGCCTGTCCTTTTACTCATATCTGTTAAATTCCATTTGGATAACACTACTTTCCAGTGGTGTTTTAAATATTTATCTACCAATATGTTAAGAGAAGGCAAAGCATTAACCACTTTAATATAAAATTATTAGACTTGGAAATTATTAGACCTTGGAAACCTACTCAAGAAAATTGGATGGAAATAAGTCATCTATACGAGCCAAAACAACAAGCATCAAACACACTGGGACATGCTCCAGCAACATTAAAAAAAAAAATAAAAGAGGTTATGCTGAGACATTAAAATGTCCTCCTAAAACGTTAAGACAAATTTTAAGAATCAAACTGAGAGGACTTTATCCTTTTAGTCAGACCTACTGTGTCTCTTTATCTGCATTTCCATAGAGCAGCTTAAATCCTCCAGTCCTATGAGTAATGGAAAGCAAAAATGATACCCAGTGCTTAGCCAGCACTCTGCAATCACCGTTTGTTGTGTCAGGACACAAAGAGCATTTCCAAGACACCCGCTGACACCTGACAGATAACAATAACTGGAGTAAATGTTAGACAGCACCTGACACTTCAGCTCCCAGAAATAGATCCCGACTGCAGCAACTCTTGTATGAGTAATGTTACTTTTAATCAAACTGTGATCATCTTTACAACTTTCCATTTTAAACCATTTGGCTAGTTATTGAAAACAATTGCAAAAGCTGTGGCAGCTTAGCATCTCTCGTACATTAGCAATGCTCCGATCCTGTTAGTCTTTAAATATTAGGTAGGAGGGTTTGTTATTCAAACACCAACCTAGCCATCCTTTACCCACCAACTACCATTGGTTACATTCAACCAAAATCAGCAATTCTGCAAGTGAGAATCAAGCAATTACTACTGTTCTGGCAAATTTTTTAGAAAAATACATATGTGATACGTTCTGAAGGAATATCTAAACCAGGTTCTCTTCAACATCTGCTCCAACCCTGCAAGCCACCCTACAACCCTGTTGAATACCTAGTAGAAGTCAAAGAAGAGATATGATTCTTCCTCTCCAGTGGAAGTATCATAACCACTAGGCAGGAAAGTCATCTTTCATACAGTCATTGTATTATTTCATTCCATTAGGAGTGTCTTCAAGGGAAGAGAGAAGATGCTAACAACACAGACTTAATCATGGCCCAACTTCCCTTAAGAGCTGCTCTACCTGCAGTTGCCATTAACTGAAGATAAAGTTAAAATGAGAACGTCTATAACTAAAGCCAAAGTACAGGATTTCATTTTCCATCTACACCAGAAACAAGACAAGTAACTCTTACCAAGAACAGTTTCATAGCCTGTAGAGAGATGATAAAAGACAAAGGCATGAACGACTTAAAAATGGAATTTTTTTCCTTCTAACAATGCAATACTTGTTTCTTGCCTTTCAACTGACATCCCTCCACACTGTTGTGCTCTGCAGAACAATAGAGGCAGTTGTAGAAATGAAATGAGTCACAAACAACACGTGACTTGGGCCGTGTAAGGCAGAACTGACTGTATCACTTTGTCTCAGCTCCAAAGGGTGTAACAAAATCGTGTTTGTTTACTGCTTGAATTCAAAGTTTCATTGTAGATCTGAACACACTTTTTCTTTGTGAAGTAAGACACTATGTAACATGCAAAGTTCCTCATAATTTATCAGTATTAACTTACAGTTTGGTCAGCCCTAATGTGCTTTTGTGATACGAGATACTGCTCCTGTATTGATTAATGATCTCATATGATGGAGGTGACTAATCTCCTTGTTAGAGCAGTAAGTAAAGATTACTTCTTCCATGTAAAAACTAGGTTGCCTGTTACAGCCAGATAGTTTTGTGATTCAAGATATATTAATCTTAAACTGGAACTGAATTTCTCCTCCTTCCCTAGAGCTCTAATGATTACATACCTACATAGGTGGGCAAGTAGCTGGAACCCCTGGTTTTATTCCATTTCCTTCCTTGCTGACCTCCTTTCTACTCTTTCAGTAGGATACCCTGGAAATAAAAGTTGTAACTAAATAACTGGAGTATTTTTTCTCATCTGTTGTTGTTAAAAAGTTAACGATCATCTTCCAAATCTTCGTATGGTCACTCCCCTTAAGTACACATCTCTTATACACTGTCTGTTACACGGTGACAGCCTGAGACACTCCCATTAATATTAGGTACTGGATTAGAAAAAAAAGCAAAACACAACAACAAAAGTGTTTTTGCCTAACTACTAAACTGGAAATTGGTGCTCTAGGTGAGGAGAAAAAGAAGAAAGAAACTTGAGCAGGAATTCAATATCCAAGGGGAAAAGTCTGTTTCTAGGCAAGCCATGCCTATCACAGAATCACAGAATCTTCTAGGTTGGAAGGG
>BJBW01001645.1:0-16890 GCA_004320125.1 Scolopax mira | reverse complement strand
TTCTGGAACTGGGGAGCCCAGAACTGGACCCAGTGTTCCAGATGGGGCCTCCCCAGGGCAGAGCAGAGGGGCAGGATGACCTCCCTCCACCTGCTGGCCATGCTTTTCTTGGTACCCCCAAGAATGCCATTGGCCTTCTTGGCCATGAGGGCACATTGCTGGCTCATGGGCATCCTGTTGTCCACCAAGGACTCTTAGTTCTTTTTCCTCAAAGCTGCTCTCCACCCTCTGTGGGGCTGGTAGGAGCCAGGTGAGACTTGCCAGAGGGAAAACCCCCAGGTTTGGCTTATTTTGTGTGGTTTTCCTCAAGCTTTTAATGCCTAGGATAAAATAATTAAACCAAAAATGCATAAAAGCTTCAGTTATTAACAGAAGCAGTCTGTGGTTCAGCTGACCTTTCCTTTTCTCCTGTGTTTATTAGAGTTTATTTTATTATTATTTTAAAAAAATACAAACAAACTTGCTATGATGGCTGTGTAGTAGCCATGGGTGACTCCAACATCCCTTCTCTCTTCTCTGAGAGAGAGGTCCCTTGGCATCTGGCACCAGCCCCCTTGCAGTTCCAGTGATGTTCTCGCTGTCTTTTATACCTGGTGGCCACCTCCCTCGCCTCTTGGGTAGCCAACATCGGGCTGACATCCCCGTGCTGGTAGGCTGAGGCTGGGCTAGACATCTCCCTGACCCCTAAATTTACCAATAAAACCCCTTTTCCTGCCTTTTACCTGAAAATTAGGGAGCTATAGCCTCATTTTCCAAAAAAACCTCATTTTCCCCTGGGAAAACCAGACCATTGCCTTGTCTCATTTTTGGGCTGAGGTTGAGGCAGTGCTTGTCCCCCCCACCTTCCTGAAGCTTGTCCCCCCTGCTTCCTTCTTCTCTACACATGTAAAGGTGATTTACGATGTCATTTGCACTTGCTATGGGTTTTTTGGTTTTTTTTGTTTGTTTTCTCTGGAGAAGTAAAAACTCCAGTCTGCAAAAGAGAAGGGGAGAATGGAATAGAATGGAATGGAATAGAATGGAATAGAATTAGCTTGAATCTTTGTGAAGGGAAGAGCAGGTGGGGGGAAGCAGAAAGAGAAAAGGGTGGCCAAGAAGGTGTGGAAAGGGAGGTTGGCAGGGGGAGAGGTGGCTTTGTGGGGTGCAGATGTGAGGAAGAGGACGAAGGGCTGAAGGCAGGGGATGGTGGCGTGTTGGGGAGGCAGAGAATCAAGGCTGAGCCAACCCACCCACCCACCCAGGACCTCTTGGTGCCTCTTGGCTCCTTGTTGGCAGGTGGCACGGGCATGGGGACAAGCATCTTCATCCCTGGGCAGCCCTTGCTCCCCGGTTCTGCTGGCTCCTTCCCAGCCCCAACGAGGCATCATGGGCATTACTGGTGACTCAGACCTGTTCTAAACCTGTCCCCAGGGCTGTAATTCTCTAAAAAGCCTGGGCTCAACCTCCTGTCCCCTGGTAGGTTGTGGGGGGGAGGGAGGAAAAAAGGAGTGGGTGTTGCAGGGAAATTGGGATCCTGCAGAAATGGAAGGATTCAGCCGTTGCTCAGGAGAGGTTATTTTTTTGGCAGGGATATGTTGCCATTGGAGCACCTTGCTTTGCTGTCATCCCTTGGGATGGTCGTAGGTGTGATTTGTCCCTCCGGTCCCCTCCCCATCCCACCCCTTCTGCCCCTCAGACCCATGGTTTGAGCAGAAGCATCGTTTCCCTGGGGGAAGTGATTTGGATAGACACAGATCAGCCCCCCCGAAATGAGCAGCTTTTAAAAAAGACAAAAGCACATTGGCTTTTTTTTTTTTTTTTAAATTTTTTCTTTAGTTTAGATTGGAAATGAGTCAGCAGTGCAGGAGGCTGGGTTTTCCTCACGCTGCCTGCCAGAGAAAACAAACCAAAAAAAGAGGTGAAAACATGGTGTTTTGGGGCGATCAGCGACTAGTCCCCGCTGCCCTTCATTTTCCTCTTTCCCCCTCCTTAAACAGAGGCTGGAAAATATTCTTTTTGCCAGCAAACTAAAAGAATTGCCTGTTTGGGGACATCTCTGCCCTGGGATCGGGGTCTGTGATGGGGAATAAATTCATTTATGGGGAATAAATTCATTCAGCTCAGGCTGGAGCGAGCGCTGGCTGAACGTTTATAGGATATGATTTCAACTATTATTATAACTATCCTGTATTGCGTTGCCTAATAAAGACATCAATTTAAACCCCTTACAAGTGGCAATTACCTAATAAAATGCAGTAAGGATCTTCCGACTTGGCAGTAAAATTAGCATTACTGGGGTGTTAATTAATAGCCCGAGCCTGGATGGCTCTTGGATGTCCTGTGCGAGAGGAGCGGCCGTGTGGTCACGCATGCAGACGGGATGAGATGAGGGGAAAAGAAGTTAATTAGCCCCAAAAGGGCTCCGTGCCCGGGAGACAGATGGGTGTTGGGGGTGTTGAGCTGTGAAGTGTGTGTATGTGGGGGGGGGACACACGGGGAAGGTGGGGTCCAGCTTGTGGCAATGGAGCGAGGGATGAGGCTGCTCCTGATGCCGTTGGCGTCGCAGGCAGAATCCATGGGAGAGCCCAAAATCCTTTTTGGAAAACACTGTTGAAGGGCTATGTTGTGCTTTTCTGGTGATTTTCTTTCCCCCCCCACCCACCCAGGTTTGTTCAATAACCTGCAGCCCCCTTCAGGTGGCAGTGGAGGGTCCCTTTCCCTGTCCCCCACCCCGGGGGAGCTGGGGTGACATCTCCCTCGCCGTTACGGTGCAGACAATATTTGATCCCGTGCAAAAACGGGCTGTTACAAAGTCAACCTGTCAAAAAAAAAACCCAAAAAACCCACCGCCACACACATGCACACAGAGAACAAATCTGAAATGGCAGGGTGACTTTATACCTCGCTGGTGCTTTGGATGGTGGAACCGATGAGGGACGAGGAGCCTTAGAGCTCAACTGACTTGTGCTGCCAAACTCTGGGTCCTCCCTGCTCTTCCCCCCCCCCCCCCAACTCCCCCCATTCCCATTTTTCTCATAAGTTGGTAGCCCGTGGCAAGCTGCCTGGGGATTCTGGGCTGATGGAGGGAAGGACCCCCACCCAAAACGTTTCTCAGGAGGAGAAATTGGAGTGCTCTGCTGAGATTGCTTTTCGTGGGGGGGGGTGGGAGAAGAAAAAAGAGAGAGAGAGCACAATCTGCCTGCAAATGTGCATGTTGGAGAAGTAAGGCCAGGGAGGGAGGGGGAATATATATAAATAAATAAAAAAATAAAATCAAACTGCTGCGTTTAGCAAAGCCAATTTCCTCTCGGGCCGGGGAGGCGGCGGGGTGAGGGAAAGCAGGAGCTCAGATTGGTGCTTCCCGAGCTAATTGTATTGACAAAATAATGAAAGTATTTGTATGCACTCATTCTTGTTGGGTATAAACTCTGGTGAATGAAAATCCACAGGATTTTTTGGGTTTTTTTTAATATATTATTAATTTTTGATTTTTTTCTCGGGTATTGCTATTCTCGGGCAATTTGGAGCTGGGAAATGGTGGGAATTCACTGGGCTGGCAGGAGGCTTTGTCTCCCACCGCCCTCCTGCCCAGGGAGGGGGTTTAATCCCACCACCACCAACTTGCTTCCCCCCCAAAAAAGGTCACAGCCCATCTGTTGTCTTCCCCCTCCCTCCCCCCAGCTACTCTTTCGTTTGGAGCTGCCTGTATTCTAGCAGTTTGGAGCCAGGGATGGACCCTGCATCCCTTTTGGGGGGCTGCTCATCCCTTCCAGAGCTGAGGTGGGGCAGAGCCTGGTGTCTTCTGGCTCATCCAAGGTCGTGGAGCCCAGACCTGAGAGCTCCTGGGGCCGTTGCAGGGGGAGATGAGGGATCTGCTCTGGGAAAGCCCTGATGCTGCTTGAACAAGGGGGTCGTTGTGAATATCTCTGATTTTGTGGGTAGAAGGGGAGCTAAATGGCTTTTGTTGCTTCTTCCCAGGAAGCTTTACGGTGTGGTTTCATGTTTTTGGGGGTTTTTTTGGGCCAATTCCTCATCTTCCTCATCCCCTGCCAGTGGATCTCTGCTGCTGAATGACCCTTTGGGCATATCCAGCCGCCCTCCCTGCATCCAGGGCAGAGGAGGAACCTCTCTAACTTTGGGGACAGCCAAGAGAAGGCGGGAGGCCCTTCATGAAGTGTCACTGATGTGGAAATACAGGATCAAATGGGTAGCAATCCGTGTGTCACCGCATGACAGAACAAAACCCCTCTACCGAGGAATTAAAGCCATAAATATCCTACAGGGCCCCTTCCTGCTAACATGTTCCTGACATCTGGAGTGGCAGCCCGCTGGAACCTATCTGCTGTCAAAGAGCTGTTGCAATTAAGTCGTGAATGCAGAGGGGAGAAGGGGGGAAAACAATTTTTTGAAATGACTTGGCAGGTGATGGAAAACCAAAATACCCTTTTTCCATTAACGTGAGCAAATTTACCTTAAAAGGAGCTGGCTTAGAGACTAAGTAAGTTAATTGCCAGAGTCACTCAGTCAGTGTTTCGGTCTCGGTGGGGCCGGGGCGGGAGTGATGGAGGGGTCTATGGTTGGGTTCCCACCTTGGTCTGTGCTGCTGCAATATTTAACGCTTTCCTGGGCTTCTGATGGGCTCGATGGGCAGGTGATGGAGTATGTGGCAACGGGGGAGGCAGGTGAGGCAATGTTGGGGTTTGCTGGGCCAGGTGGGAGCTCTTAGGGGCTTGGTTGGATGTGGGGGTGCTGCCTGGTGGCTCCCATCCTGTGGGAAAGGCTGGAGGAACGACGACTAAGAAGATCCTGCTGGGTCCCAGTTGTTTGCTGGGACTGGAGGGGAAGAGGTGGTGGGATGGCCATTTGTGGTGCAACTGTTGAGTTGTGTGTTGAAGAAGCTGAGGGAGCCGTGTCCCTGCATCTTGAGGTCATCATGGAGCCCACGTCCAGGCTCTCTAGGAGCCTGGTGGGTACAAAGACTTGGGGTGAGTGTTACCCTGGTCTTTGCTCCAGGGGGAATCTGCGGCTTAGTGATGAGAAGGGCCACGTGGGGGTCAGTGTGCTGTGGTACCTGTTCCAGAGTTGCCATTCTCCCCAAAATCAGTGGGATTTATTCCCTGCCAGCCCAAGGAGGTGCTGTGCAGGCCCTTGCAGATGGTCCCCACCCTGATGTACCTCCTGTGGGATGCCACATGCCTCAACTGGCTATTAGCCACGGCGTCCCCACAAGCCTTTACCCCCCTGCCAGAGCATCACGATGGTGGGTCTTGGGCGAGCGGGGCTCTCGGTCCATGGGTGAAGGCTGTGGGGATGGGGATGGTGCCTGCAAAGCCTCATTGGCATTCTCCTGGGCTGCTGGGTGCCATCCCGCTCTCCCTCGCCTCCGGGGGCTCTTCGCAGAGGTGGGACCGCGCTTGGATGCGATTTGCATTTCTGGAGTTCGCAGGAGGTGTCACCAAGCAGATACACTGGCAAGCTGTGTCTCACAGAGAATTGATTTCCTCGGGGTTTCGCCCCCTCCTCTCCAATCTGCCCGGCTTGATTTCCATTAAAGCGTCTCAACCGCTCGGCGAGATTTTCCTAAGACACCAAACCCCACAGCAGGCTTTGTCGGGCTCCTTTTCTCCTCCTCTTTGCCCCCATCATCAGGGGGGAAGGGGGTCCAGCTGTTGTGAGACGGTCCACGTACAGGTCTTGACCAGAAATTTTTTTTTTCTAAAAAATTGGGGTGCAGAATGGATCCCCTACGCCTCGGATGACCAGGCTGAGCTCAGAAATAATAAATCGCGGTCAATGGGAGGCTGGGAAGTTCCAAAGTCCTTTGGTGACTTTGCATGGTTCCCTACATCTTATTTAGGTACCTATTTTTCGGATGGGAAGTGCCCAGCCCTGTCTGAGGATCAGTCCTTTTTAAGATACTGAAGAGGCTGTTTGAAAATTACTGATCCCTTTTGGCCCCTTTTTGCTAAACATCAAGTTGTTTCACCGTCAGCTCAGTTTTGATCGAAGTGTTTTCTCTAATTACACACACCCCAAATTTTCACCAGCAAGGGAAGGGGAAAGACCTAAGATGTGAAAAACCTGTGATAAGAGGTTGGGGCTGCTCTTGGGTTTGCTCCCTTTTGTGTTAGAAGCGATGATGTTTTCCTCCTGGCCCCGTCTGATTTGGCACGTGCTCTCCAGAGCTGTTGGGGAAGAGTTGGAGTTTCTGGTATCCAAAGTAATGGATGATTATCCATTTTTATTGGAAATAAGCACAGGGGATGTGGCATCACCTGGAGAGGAGGGTTGGTTCTAGCTGTCCTCCTGGCCTTGGGTCCACCTCAAAGGATGGGTGAAGTTCCATCCTTTATCCTGGGACTCCTTGCCTCTGAGGGCTGATGTGCTTTGGACACTTTGATTTGCTTTAAACATTGTGCAATTGGGCAAATTGTGGCCTCAAAGAAGTTTCTCGGTGGTTTTGTAGGAGAAAAGGGCTCTGACCAAGTTGGACATCCATGGGGAGCAGAGAAGTGGTGTGTTTTCTTGCCAGCTCCAATGAGTGAGGCATTTGCCATCACACTACAGCAGTTTCAAGGGTAATGTCTCCATTATTCACCAGACAAGCTCTTCCTTGCTGCCTGGGTCCTTCTTGAAGCCCAAAACACCAACCAAAGTCAGGCAGGACGTTACCTCCTCTTCCAACCTCGCCTTGTAGAACCTGTGCTGGAGCATTGTTGGGTCACAACAATCCATGGCAACACTACAGGCTTGGGGAGGAGTGGCTGGAGCTGCCTGGCAGAAGAGGACCTGGAGGTGTTGGTCAACTGTTGACCAGCAGTGTGCCCAGGTGGCCAAGAAGGCCACAAGAATCTTGGCCTGCATCAGGAACAGCGTGGTGAGTGGGACTTGGGTAATGATGGTCCTCTTGTACTGGGCACTGGTGAGACCCCACCTTGAGAGCTGTATCCAGTTTTTGTCCCCTTCCCACAAAAAAGACATTGAGGTGCTGGGGCGGGTCCAGAGAAGGGCAATGGAGCTGGTGAGGGGTCTGGAGAACAAGTCTGGTGAGGAGAGGCTGAGGGAGCTGGGGGTGTTCAACCTGGAGAAAAGGAGGCTGAGGGGAGACCTTCTCACTCTCTCCAACTCCCTGAAAGGAGGGTGTAGCCGGGGGGGGTCAGTCTCTTCTCCCAAATCCCAGGCGATGGACAAGAGGAAATAGCCTCAAGTTGCTCCAGGGGAGGTTCATATTGGAGATTAGGAAAATTTTTTCCATGGAAAGGGTTATTAAGCCTTGGATTGGGCTGTCCATGGCAGTGGTCGAGGCACCATCCCTGGAGGTGTTTAGAAGATGAGTTGACATAGTGCTTAGAGACATGGTTTAGTGATGTTTGGTTTTTTTTTTAAGGCTGATGGTTGGACTCTGGTGGTCTTAAAAATCCTTTCCAACCTGGACAATTCTATGATGCTTTGATCAGCCAGGTTGCCTGGGCTACCCGGCCATCCTCTTGTATTATTCTGGCTAAATAATATTTAGGTTTCGTTGGGTTTTTTTTCTTTTTTTTTCCTTTTGCTCGGAGGGAGAACAGCCCCAGAAGCCCGTGTGATAATTTCGGGGCTGGCTTGCAGAGTCTAGGAGTTGAACTCTCCAATTTGGCCTGCGGCGGCGCTGGGCAAATTGCTGGCAGTGACTGGTTTATTCACTCACCCTCCTCCTTCCCCCCAAAGTGGTTTTGTGCTGACCCAAGCTCTCTGCTCAGCACATGTTTTCAGCCAGGAAAACGGAAATTAAAGGGGGGGGGGTGTAAAAAAAAAAAAAAAAAAAAGAGGCAAATTGTTTCCAAATGGAGCGTGTTTTCTATATAGAATTATTTTTTAAGGGATGGTGGAAGAAAAAAAAACACCATCACCTGAAAGTGCTGTATTTCAGCTGGTTCAACTGTTTGAAGGTCGTGTTTTTCAGCCCTAGAAACACAAGTGTGTGGTTTTAATTGACCTGTTACGTTGGTGGCTTGTTCTTTGGAGTTTTACTGGGAGATTGATGGTCCTGTGTGCCTGTAAGGAAAAATGGAGGGGAAACCGCTAAAGTAGGAATTATCTTTTTTTTTTTTTCCCCACGTGCCATCGGAGAACCCTTTGGATGGATTTTAGGTTTAGGTGTGGATGATGCAGGATCCCTACGCGTGGTCCTGATGCTTTCTTTCAAGGTGAAGAGAGTTAAGGAATAGCTTAACCCTTTCCTTCAGTCCCCAAAATTCAGGTCCATCCCTTTTCCAGCTGTTTGCAGGATGAGAACCCACCTTGAACTTCCTCAAGGTCACTGCTGCCACGATAGTGAATGCTTTGCTTGCCCAAGAGCCAGCTTTGGCTGGCTGCTTGGCTACATAAAACTGAAGGGCATCACTGTCTCCTTCTCCTAAGTCCTCCTGGCTCAATTCACACACCCGTCGGGCTGCTGGGGGAGATTGGGAACTGGCAGCTCCTTAACAAGGACCTGGGAAATGTCTTGGCAGAGTTTGTCTGGGCATGTTTATTGCACGGAGCCTGGGGATTTATAGACAGCTCTTTTTTTTTTGCCACGTCTTACTGAGCAGACCTGATGTTTCCACCAAGAAGGGATGCTCAGACACGGGTGGGAGCCAGCCACGCGCTGCTGCCTGCAAAATCCCATCTTCTGGGCACATTGCCCTCGGTGCTGGGATGCCACCACTCTGCGAGGGGCAACCAACAGGTCTGGTCACCCCCTAGAACATCTCATGGTCACCAGAGATGGGAACTGGTGGCCCCTTTCATGGTAAATCATGAAAAATGCATGCCAAAGGCTGTGACCTCCAGATCCTAGGCATCGCTCTCCATCCTTGGGCCATGCTTTGGCTTCAAACACCACTCTGGGAATTAATCTATGGGAGTCTGAGTCTTAGGGGCTGTACCTTAATTGGAGCATCACTTGTATTGGAGAAGACAAGACTGAGGGGCGATCTGATCAGTGCCTCTAAATACTTAAAGGGTGGGTGTCAGGAGGATGGGGACAGTCTTTCTTCAGAGGTGCCCAGGTATAGGACAAGAGGAAATGGATGCAAACTTGAATATAAGAAGTTCCATCTAAACGTGAGGAAGAACTTCTTGATTTTGAAGGTCGTAGAGCCCTGGCAGAAGCTGCCCAGGGAGGTGGTGGAGTCTCCTTCTCTAGAGACATTCAAACCCCACCTGAACACCTTCCTGTGGGACCTGCTCTGGTTAGGGAGGTTGGACTGAATGATCTCCAGAGATCCCTTCCAACCCCGTCTCATTCTGTGATCTTCTCCCAAAAGTATATGGGTGTTCTACAGCCAACAAGCTCCTCAGAGAGAGGGGGCCACAGGGAAGAGGCACTTGGTTTGAAATGGGGGAAACGTTGCGACAACAGCGATGATTAAAACAGGAGAGTGTCGTCAACGGGTTTGTCTTATTTAATGCTGACATCCTGAGGTCAAACTGTTCCTCTCTGGGAAAGCACAGCAGCATTAGTCAAACACAAAAATCCCTGGCTTTGTAGTTTTGCTGCATGATTTATAAGCTACGGGGGTAAAAAGAAGTTTTTCTCTGAAAGTGCTGGGGAATATTTCCATCCTTTAGCTTCCTCGATGCGTTCCCTTCCTCGTTTCAACTTCAGGTTTTATGACACGGAAGCGCTGGAGTTCAGCTCTCCTGGTACCCATTTGTGGGAATCTGCCACGTCTGGCTCTTGCTGATCGTACATCACACGGGGACCATCCCAAGCCCCTCTAGATTTATTTAGATGAGCACCTCCTGTTCAAAATAGAGGGTAAAATAGCAGTAATGTAGCTAACGAGCTGCCTCATCTGTCACCGGAGCTAGAAACCCATCTTCAAGCCACTTGGCAATGAGTGGCATGAGGTTTGTCAGTGCTCAGAGATCCAGGTCTCTGCCAGCGTTGGGGTAGGGAATTACTTTTCCAGCCCTGAGCCCTTCCGTGGTGTCGGGGAAAAATGTCAGGTCATCCCTCCCTGTGACCGTAAAAGGGGTGTTTAAGGGACTAGGCAGTTATTGCTGCTCTCAATTAGTCCTCACGTTTCGGGCACCAACTGGCACGGCGTGAACTGCTGATGGGGTCAAAAAGTAAAACTGCCTTTTAGTCAAGATTTCAAGACGATGAGGGCTTTGTTTCATCCTGCATTTGCAACTCTAATGTATTCCTTCCCCTGCACTCCCACCCACTCCTCACACTCAGCCCCAGACTCTCTACTCACACGGCTATCAGTGTCACTTCTGAAACATGTCTTTCCTTGAAAATCCAGCTTTTCATCAATTAAACATTTTTGACAGCTTTTCTGAAACAAATCCTCTTTTAAATAATAATTAAAGAAACCCGTACTCTCTGCTTTGCTGCAAAGTTTTGGTGGTTTTACCTTAAAAGACTCCAGCAGCCCTTCTGCGAAGTGGGGTGTGGGCGGTCCAGGCTTGGACCACAAGGTTTTGGGGAAACTTTGGGGTATTCCCGTGGGTGCTGTGGGGCACAGCCCCATGTCTAGAGCTTGTCATCGTTGCTGATAATTGAGTGCAGCTTGAAGTTTGTGCAAGCCACTGGTAGGATGGATTGGAGAGGGCTGGGGTGGAGGTGAATGGGTGTTCCTTTTGTGTGGTGCATCACTGGCGTGTCCTCAGGTCTCCAACTGGCTTGTTTGAAGGCTGCTTTCATAGAATCATAGAATTGTTTGGGTTTGAAGAGATCTTAAAGATCATAGAATGGTTTGGGTTGGAAGGGACCTTAAAGACCGTCTCATTCCACCCCCTTGCCCTAGGCAGGGACACCTCCCACCACACCAGGTTGCCCAAGCCAAGATGATGTTAAAAAAGCCTCCTCAGGCTCTCTCAGGCAGCCCGGGTGGATGGGGAGAGAGGAGACCCCAGAGGATGGACAACCACAGGGACCACCCGCTCCAGCAAAACGTTCCAGTGGGAACGTCACCAAGCATCTGGCGTGAGGATCCATATCCAAAATGATTCCAAATGCTCTTCTGCCATCTCTCCTCTCTGAATGCTCTGGTGGTTTGGATCTGGGGCTGGCCGTGACGGCCCCAAACCCTCCCACCCAACCTCGGAGCAGCTTGGTTGTTTTTATTCTCATTAGCAGCGGGTGCAGAGTCCTAATTAGGGGTTTTATGGCCCCCCCCTCAATTTTCCGAGCATCCTTCTGGGATGCTTCAAGGGGAGAGCTGGAAGTGACTTCCATTCCCTGGAAGATAATACCATGCCCTGGGCACAGATGAGATGCTGTGGCACTGGGAGGGACCAAACTGGAACAGTGGGCACCAGCCAAGGATTGACAGAGCTCAGCAGTGCTGGCCAGAAAGTGGCATTTGTGCCTTATATTCAAACATGGGCGGGTTTGCTACCAAAAAAAAAAAAAAAAGACTAATTTATGAGTTTTCTTAAGGTTTTGCCACAAGCTCCTCCCTTTTGGGGTGGAAAAACTCGAGTAGAAGCTGTTGGGGAAGCCCAGAGCTTCGTGTATTTGCTGCAAAGGAGCATTTCAGTGATGGTTTTCACTTTGCAGCTGAAACAGCTGGTGCCTCCCTGAATTTTGCAAAGGAGGAAAACTCCTCCTTCCTGCAAACAGCTCTACCCTTTGCTCCTCACCCCTGCGATGGTTTCTAGGGGCTGTCTTTTAACACTTGGCTAAAATAAATGTAAAGTTTTGCCAAGGTGTCAAGGGTTGGATGAGCCTCTCCATGTTGCTTCCCGTTGTACCACCATCCCCCCTCCCTTCTCCCCCCGGGTGCTTCTGCTTTTCTGAGCTTCCAGTGAGGAAATGCAGACAAATCAATTAAATCCAGCCCCGATTCGATGGGTTTTCTTGCATCAAAGAGCGATAAGTCACGGGGGCAGCTGGAGGAAGATATTTTGTGTCTGGAAGCTTTGCGTCCTGTGTCTGGGCAGAGTGGGAATTGCAAAGCAGTGATTAGAGATGGGCGCTGCAGAGGTGGCCCAGGCTTTACGTAGGGACAGGGATGATGGAAAAGTGTCACTGCTGCAGTTACCCACTTGGGACCTAAAGGAGTGAGGGGTCTCCCAGCTCAGAAACCCCCCTACACCCTGGGCTGTAACCTCAGAAGGGTGGGGTGGAGGGGATTCTCCGCTTTGGGGAGACCCCCCCTATCTGTGCTGCCTCCAGCTCTGGGGCCACCAACAGCAGAAGGACATGGAGCCGTTGGAGCGGGGCCAGAGGAGGCCCCGGAGATGCTGGGAGGACTGGAGCCCCTCTGCTGGGAGGACAGGCTGAGAGAGTTGGGGGGTTNNCCAGGAAAGCTGGGGAGGGACTCTGGATCAGGGAGGGGACCCCTGGGAGAAGGGTTTGAGACTGAAAGAGGGGAGATGGAGCTGAGATGTGGGGAAGAACTTCTTTGCTGTGAGGGTGGTGAGAGCCTGGCCCAGGTTGCCCAGAGAAGCTGTGGCTGCCCCATCCCTGGAGGGGTTCAAGGGCAGGTTGGAGGGGGCTTGGAGCAACCTGGTGTGGTGTGAGATGTCCCTGCCCAGGGCAGGGTGGTTGGAATGGGATGATCTTGAAGGTCCCTTCCAACCTGAACCATTGAGTGGTTCCTGTGCCAAGTGCTGACCCGCAGGGGTGATGGTACCAGTCGTGTGAGCGGTGGCTGGAGGCCAGGCTGCCGTGCGAGGAGGGAGAAGGGGCTTGGGGACTTCCAGCCCGGCGAGGAGGCGTGCCAGGGAAAAGGGCCAGAAATCCAGGGAACGGGGCCAGGGGCAGGGTTATTATAATTCCTCGGAGGGTTGATTTGCCAGCCACTAAAGCAAAAGAAAAGCAGCCCCCTGAAATGGAGACTGGCTATTTTGCAGCAATTAGCTGTCGCTGCCGGCTGCTGCTTTTGGAGGGGAGCCGAGGGCGAGGCGAGGGGGGGCAAGAGCCTACGGTGGTTGAGGGGTGGGATGTCACCTCGGGGGTGTCCCCTCAGACCCTGGTGAGGCTGGATGCACACAGTGTTTGGCGAGAAGGGGGGTGCTGCTGGCCTCCAGAGCGCCTGGTGGAAGGATGCTGTGTGTGGGGGGGTGTGTGTGTGTGTGTCCTCAGATGAATTAATCAGAGCCTTCCAAGGGGCTCACCCCCCTCCAAAGAGGGGAAGCGAGGAGTTTGACACATGTATTGCCCCTACCAGCTGCGTGGTGTATTTCTATATGTGCCACTTATGTTTTGACACGAGGACTGTTCATACAGCACATGCTTCGGCTTTTGGAGGAGGGGAGGGGGAAATCGGAGGAGGAGGATGGCGGGGAGCCTCTTCTTTTTACAGAAAGTGAAAAATCAATCCTTGACCTTTAAAGGAGTTTATGAATTCCTGGCTTAGGGGATCGATGGGCATCGATTTCTTTCTTTTTTTTTTTTTTTGGTGTGTGTGTGTCTGCGTGGGCTCGCTCGTGTTGGCTCTCAGGTGATGAAAGCTGAGTTTTGCTGAGTCTGGAGCAGGTGCTGTCTCTGCTAAGCTGCCAGGAGTGAAAACATTATTTTTCTTCTTTCCTCCTTGTTTGCTTTATTTATTTTTTTTATTTTTTTTATATCTGTGGCAGCCAGGGGTCAAGGTCACTTCACTCGGAGATACTGCCTTTGGTATTTTGGTGACATGGGTGTCACCTCCTGTGTGGAGGCTCTCCAGCACCCCACAGAGCATCCCAAAAAATACTCCTGCCACCTCTTGTGCCCCCAAAAATTTCCCCAGGGATGTGTCAGGTGTCACCCCTCGCTCTTTAAGGCGGAAAGAAGAAGGGGTTTGTCTTGGGGGGGCGGCACCACAGTGGATCCCCCTTTCCCCCCTGTAATTCAGTGCCTGCTTGCTCAGGGGGGGTGATTTTTGGCAGCGTTGTGGTGGAGGAGAGGACAGAAAGCTGGTCCTGTGGGTGTAGGACCATGGTGGAGATTAGTGGCAGTGGGGTTGTTGCTCCTGCCCTAACCCTCGGATGAAGAACCCCAGGGCTAGCAGAGAAGGTGTTTGGTGGCAACCCAAATTCCGGTGGTGACTGTAGGCAGGCAAGCAAAGCTTTCCTGCTTCTTGCCCATAAAACAGCACTTGTCTCGGAGCTTTGCAGCTTGAGCCAGCGCTGGAGTTAGCTTAATGAATTAAAACTCCACCGGGCTCGACCTCGGAGGTGTGACGTTCCTCCTTGTGAATGAGGATTTAAGAGCGGAGATGCCGCCGGCAACCTGTTCCCTGACCTGCTCCCACGAGACGTGGTGAGAAGCAAGGCCCCTCCTGTGCGTGATTCTATAAATATATACATATAGATATATATATATTTTTGGTGTACGTTCAGTGTCCGCCCACTGATCTCCTGAGGCGAAGCCGCGGGAGCTGACAGCTGGAGAAGGAGCCGAGAGGTGCCGGGGGTGTGGGATGGGAACAGAAGGCTCCCAAAGCCTGTTCAGCTGCTACGGGCAAGGAAAGGAAAAAGGGAGGATGGGGGGGAAAGGGGGGGGGCAAGGAAAGAGCAAAGCCAACGTGTCTCAACTCATAAAACACTGAAAAAGGCATGAAATTTCAGTGCCCGACAGCACAGACCCGAGTGGAGTCTCCGGCATCAGCGTGGGGATAATTGCTGTTTTCTCCAGCAAGGTTCTTAATGGGCCAGAAGCACCAGTTGGTATTTAAAGGGGGGGTGAGGGGGCTCTACTGGGGTTTCTCCGTCCTGGGAAGTGTGGGAAAATAAGCTGGTGAGGCTTGTTCCTTGTAATGGGGAAACTGAGGCACAGAGAGAGAAGTAACCCAGACTCCAGGCTCGTAGAGTTATGGACTATTTAGAATTGGAAAGGACCTTAAGGACCACCCAGTGCCACCCCCCTGCCCTGGGCAGGGACACCTCCCACCACACCAGGTTGCTCCAAGCCCCCTCCAACCTGCCCTTGAACCCCTCTAGGGATGAGGCAGCCACAGTTTCTCTGGGCAACCTGGGCCAGGCTCTCACCACCCTCACACTGAAGAAGTTCTTCCCCACATCTCCATCGCCCCTCTTCCAGTTTAAAACCATTAGTCCTCATTTCAGAAGACCCATCTTTACCCCTTGCTTCATCTCCCTCGGGGTATTTTTCCAAATCTTTGATTTATAGCAAAATTTGGGAGGAAGCGTGTTTGTCTCTGCCATCGTAAACCCCGCCTTTATTAAATGGTAGCAAAATGGGGTACCAGAAATGTCCTGAAATGTTATGGAATGGCTTGTTTTTAGCCATTTTTGATAGCTGTGGTGGGTCTGTAGTGAAGCACAAAGGCTCCCCCACCCCTTCTGTGACCATTTTCCTCTCCCATGGTATATTTAGTGAAAGGGAGATGCTTTCCTGTCTTCCGGTGGCTTTCTCGCACTGATCCTGGCTAATGCAAGCCCCAGGACTTGCTCTTGGCAATGCCATGCCAGATAGATAGCCTCTTGCCAAAAAAAACCACCCCAACAACCCCCACTGAACTCCCCTGATTCCTGGAGCTGCCAGGATTCCGGTGGGAATTCTCAGCCACCCCGATGTGGTGGGAAAGGAGGAAAGGGAATGGGGAGGTGGGTCCTGCTGACACCCAGGGTTGATTTCCCCACCCTGGGCAGGGTTTGGGGGTCCATAGGGCAGGGAGATGCCAGGGAAAACCAACCTGCCTGGTCGGGGATTCTGGTGCTGCTTTATTTAATCCGACAATTCCTCCAGCCTCTCCTACTGTCTTTTCTAATGTATTCCTATTTGTTTGATCTCCTACAAACTTCCCCTCTCTCTGATCTTCTGATGAAATAATAAATCTGGGGCCCTTGAAGACACTTCGCGGCAGGAGAGTCTAAACGAAAACCCTTTTAAGCATTTAGAGTTTTTTTAATGTGACAATCCCCTCCTGCAAGGGTTACCGTATTTACTGGATTGCTCGTGGCTGCTCCCCGTGAAACACAGGGCCATAAAAAAACCTGGCTCCTTCCGTGGCCAGATCAGCTTTCCCCCTCCTGGGAATGGTGAGGATGAGGAGTATCCTCCTGCCACACTCTGGGAAGGATGTGCTTCTGCATCTGGGGGGGGGCCCAGGTACCCACACAGATGTGGCTGAACGTACGGCATGGTGGGGTGAAAAGATGAGTTTGAGGGATCTTGTTGCTGATCTTTCGCTCCTTAAACGACTTCTAAAAAACAAACAAAGCCAAGGAATTGTCTCTTCTGATGCCTGGCAGGTGAATGAAAGGAATCGGGGTGATTATGGGCGGCTCTTCTCGTTATGACTAGTGATATCAGGCTTTGTATGAGCCGTGCTCTGACCTTGCCACTCCAGTTGAGGCAGGAGTTCATTAAAACCAACAGCCTGGGAACTGCAGACCAGTTGGATCCAGGTCCTGAGTTTTACTGGGAGCTGCTTAATGGCATGAAAGCTCTCGGCGTACCCACAGATGACGCCAAAATCTCCTGATTTGGCTGAGCCTGCAGAGATTTGAGGATTCTTTGCAACTTCCCTGCCAAACCTGAGCTTTCCCTTCCAGCCCTTCCCTATCAGCCTCAGCGCTTTTGGTTCAATATTAGTATTTCAGGAGTGATCGTGCCCTGCTATTTCTGTGATTTTTCTCCTTCTGCCAATCGTGAGAGGCAAATCTTGCTGTCGAGAAGGGGGAGGCTGCAATCGGAGGGCTCTGGAAAAATGCAGTGCCATCGTGTGGCTTTGCTCCGGGGCTGGAGGCTTGGTGTCATGTCGTCCGTCCCCCCCCCCCAGCTCTTATTTCTTTACGGTGCTTATAACGATGGATTTTCTCCCATTTAGCATTTTCGGTGGCTGCTGCTTTGATTGCATTGGGTCCTTCCTTCTGCAGCGCCCAATTACATCAGGGTCCGTGAGCCCCAAAATAGTGTTTGCTGGTGTTGAAGTTTCACTGAGGAGGAGGGGTGGGTGGGTTGGGGAAGCAAAAAAAGCACCTAGT
>BJBW01001644.1:62174-81952 GCA_004320125.1 Scolopax mira | reverse complement strand
CAGTCCTTGAATCATCTTGGTTGCCCTTCGCTGGACTCTCTCCAGTAGTTCCCTGTCCCTCTTGAACTGGGGAGCCCAGAACTGGATGCAGTATTCCAGTTGTGGCCTCACCAGTGCAGAGTAGAGGGGGAGAATGACCTCCCTTGACCTATATGATATGGGATCTTCCATACAATTTTGGCCTAAAAACTCAGAATATTTTGACTGCATTGTTGGTTTACATCTGGATATTAGATTTTTGCTTGCATTACTGCTGATCAGGCAAGTCCTGAGCAAGTGGTCACAGTGGGTAGCCCAAGGCTTCTCAGCAATTTTGGCGAGGCTGAATTTGCTAAGCAAAATTTGGAGCCGTGTCCTGGCCAAGGGGCAGAAAGGAGTGGAGAGAGCTAGAAAGGGGAGCTGTACGGATCTGGGTTTGCAGCTCCTGAGGCCTGGGTGGAGATGGGGAGCATGGACCTCCTGAGGCCTCCCTGGAAATGGAGAGCACCAACACCATGACCTGCCTGAGCAGCACTGTTACCCCATGGACTTCTCTGCCAGCAGCAGCCACTGGCATGAGTTTCCAGAGCCCTGGCACAGGCAAAACAAGCAGTAGGACCGTGACCATTTTGTTCCCTCTGGCAGTTTGCTGTCCCAGGCAAATCCTGGCTTTGCCCATGGTTCTCATTGACCCTGCACAAAGATGGCTTTTTATTCCAGCTGTGTGTCTCCCCTTGCCTACAAACCCAAGGAGTCTTTTCCTGAAGGGCCAAAGCACGCTGCAAATGTAGACTAGCTTGCAAAAATATTTGATTAAGAGTAATTGATTGTAAAGCCACAGGAGAGGAAGAGGTGAATGCCTCTTCAGAAAGCATCTGGTGGAGGCTAGGAAGGGTTATTGTGAAGGGTTACCTACCGCCTTGATAGAACAAGGTTTACCATACTGGTTTTCACATTATGGGTTTTCTCCAGACTCAATCAAAATCAATGAGAAGCTTCCTATTGATTTCTGTATGTTTTCAGTCAAACCCATTGTGTATTTGCTTTCAAATACATCAATATGTGTATATTTGCAGTCAAACATACAAGCCTGTAATACTTTGACATAGTGCAGGCAAATCATCAAAAGATTTTAAGATTGTGTGAATGTTCTATGGTCAGAGTGTGGAAGGCACAATTAACTTCAGCTGTTCTTAAAACAGTGAGTAAACATGAATAAGAGTTGGTGTTCACATACAAACTATTTTTAAGTGGTTGTTAATTTTACAGGATCTGCCAAATAAAGCAGAATTATTTATTTTTAGTCTGAGTGACTTCACCTGTCCCATAAACAGGTCCCATAAACTTTATGCAATTATGCCTTGGATCTTTTTACTATACAGTACCACGTCCCTTCGTTCTACTTTTTCTGCAGGCATCTGCCTCCTTTTTCATACTTCTGTGTTCACCAGCCAGACTGCAGTATTCTCTTGCTGGTGCTATGTAACACAGCTGGCGGCCAATTTTCTTTCCCATTAGAAACTAGTCACTATATTCTAGTCACTATTTTTTTTTAAATTATGTTTGTTGGAACATTTCCCATTCTTTTTCAGGTGTCTATCTTTTTTTTCATCGAACAAAGCTAAAATTTCAAGTGAGTCAACTATTTTGATTTACATATTAGCCAAATAAAACGAATTTGTAAAATTCTCCTCACCCATTTACCTGAAGCAAGTACATTTGAGTGAAGAAAGGAACCATATGAGTTGGACAGAGTGGGTACAGGCAAGGAAAATTCATGGATTGTATTTTTCTATGGCAGCATGACAGTAATTTTCAGCAAGGCTCATAGCAATTTGTTTTAGTCTCCAGTAAAATGGGTTCCTTTTTTTTTTCCCATTAATTTTTCATCAATTTTTCAGTGAGTGTAGACAAGCAGACTGAGCATCTGGTTTCCACAAAGACTAAAATGTAGGTTTTTAAGATTTGCAGGGTGTCTGGATACATCTTGTTTGGTTTTCTCTATTATATAGGTTTTTTTCCCCTCCAGAATGTAACTCCTAAAAACATCTTAAGCCATTCTAATCACAACATATAGTCTTCTAGTCAGCTATTCACCAAATCTATGCTTTAAAGAATCTGAAGATTTGTGTTGGAAAAATGAGTTCGGTAAGCCCATTTCAGAACATATTATGACTGCACATCAATTTCCAATACTAATATTGGTCCTGAGAGAGTTCTAATAGGGAAAAGTCAGTGATGGTAATCACAGCTATCTGTGAGGAATAAGCAGCAATGAAACCAGAAGATACGCAATATTAGAATATTATTTTTACCTATTTTACTTGGGCAGGCTGTGGAAATGGAGGAAGACAAGACTACTGTACAAATTTGATATATGGGGTTGTGCTAGTGTGGCTACCAACCATTTGAACAACTAGTAAGGAAATATGGACAAACATTATATGTGATAGAATATTTCTCAATGGCTGGAAAAGTGTTTGGGACAAGTGATCCAGCTGGCTGACCCAAAGTGGTGCAAAATATTGTAGATTTCCAGTGTGGATTTTTTTATAGCTCTTCTAGGAGAAGTTTAGTTGAAAGAGCAGATCAGAAAACAGAAGCAAAGGAAATCTGAGCCAGTGTGAGTTTTTCTGTTATTTTTCCAAACTTTTTGAACACATACATTTGGTCAGCTGAAGAGCTCCCTCATTTGTCCTGCACACTTCTTTCCACTTGTGCAGCAGAAGAAAGACCAGAGGTGGAAATACAAACTAATGGTGCTTCAGAGTGTTGTATTCAACTGATTTTCTTTCTGGTTTGCCTTAATCTGGTGCTGATTTTAGTAATTACACTCTGCATTTGGCCTATGTATAACTGCAACATTTATAAAGATTTGTGTAGTCTGAAGCTTTCTTGTTAGCTATATGTTAAAGAATGTTCAAGAGCATAAATTATTCCAGGAAGGGAATGGAATAAAATACTCAACAATTTGCCTCTGGATTGACTTTTCCTGGACAGTAGGTAGGAATAACTTCTTCATTTCTCCCAGCGCCTGTAGTTTTGATTCAGCCATGCCTCTGTTGCAGATTGCCTGTGCCAGCAAAAGATGTATCACGAGGAAGACCAAAACATGCTGCAGAGAAGAGTATGCCTTGGATCAGCCTAAAAGTTTGACACTAAAGATGCCGTCCTGCCCTCATAAGTGCAATTAATTTTCTTGTTAAAATGCTAGAATTAATGTAAGCTGCACAATAACACTGAAGCAAGCACTTAAGGCTATTAACATAGCATTTTATATTAAAGACTGCTTTTTTTTTTTTCTTTTTTTTTTTTTATTTTCTTAAACAGAGTATCAGACCCATGAAAGCCAGGGTGAGACACTGTCACCCTCTGAGACTCATTACTGCTTAGATCAGGGCTACTTAACAGTTTAGTGGGACAGATGCCAGTTTTGGGCACATCTGCTGTCCATTTGTGCTGCTCTCTCAACTCACTTAAGAGGGATTATTGCTCATCAAAGAAAAGGCCCAAGCATGTGCAATCACAGTAGGATCAGTCTGAACTTTTAGAGGCTGAGTAAAATCACCCCACAAGCTGCCAGCTGCCTTCTCTGATCTAAACTGTTACTCTCCACTATTATTTCTTACCTTTCAAACCTTGTTTTTGCATTGCTGTTACTCCTTCCATAGCTGGAAAGTTGCTGTAACTGGGCAAATGAACCCATTAGGAGGAGAGATTTTTGTTAACAAACTGTCATTCAGCATCAGGGAGTTGCAGTTAATTGTAACCGTTTGCAATACCAGATGATCAATGTAAGAATATACTGGGTCTATAAGGAATTCAAACACAAAGACATCAAAACCAGAGTTTCTCAGAAGGCTTCTTTTCAAGCCATTGTGCCAAGGACATTAATTCTGAAAACAAAGGCTTGCATCCTCTGCTTGCGTGTACAAAGCTACATTGTTATCAGTGGGATGCCTATATGCACAAACAGCGCTGGTTCTATCTCCTTGCCCTGAAGGCTTCTTGAAAAATTTGATGTTGTCAAACTGAAATTTGACATCATTAAAACTAATATAAAAGTATTCCATGCCAGTTTCAGAAACTTATAATTATGTAGTAATCTGTATGCAAACAGTCCCTTTCCCATTAAGGATGTAATGATAGTAATTTGACTAGTCCTCTAAGAAGTGGGTGCCTAAATGCAGCAGACCTTAATCCATATATTCAGAGAGTGGGGACAAACTCAGACCATAATGAAAATTGATTTTGAGATTACTGCCTTTTTTGATGTTCTTTCTCTTAGAGCAGTTTCACGTCAGTCAACCTTCAGTCATGTCAGGGAAATGCTTTTTGGACTTTCTCTGGTGGGAATAAGTCTTATGAATTTGTATGCAGTTAATTTTGGCGTGTCTTAAATTATATTGCTCCCCCAAATGGAGATCCATTAAGAATAATTTAGAAAAAATATAGGGTTTGCATAGATTTTTAAAAAATATTTTCTTCTGTTATGGAAAACAGCATTATATAGAGCTACTGAGCGAGAGTTAAATCAAATGGTCTGCATGCCAGAAGTTCAGAAGAAATGATTCCCTGTCTTGCTAATTTGAGCTAGCTTGGGCATTTTTGCCTAGCAGCTGTGCTGTATTTGTGTGTGCATGTGTGTGTATATGAAAGGGTACACAAACAGGGTAGATCTTCCTCTGGTAAATGAAGTTTGAAGGTAGCATTATTTACGTTCTTAATTAAATAATGAGAACTTACCACCTTTTGTAGGCAAACCTTCTCAGGCAAGAATCCAATGCACACAAAAACAGAAGGAGGAGGCAAGATGGAGCCCCATCCACACAGAGCATCAACTCAAAGCAAAGGCATAGAGAGAACAGGTTTCCAGTAAATGTCCATCATGCAAAACAGAAAGAATGCCAGTATTAGGAATGCATAAAAGATGTGCCTCAAAACAAACGTGCACAAAGCCACTGCATTGGCAGGCAGAAGAGTACCGGGAGTGCAGTGCATGAAACTGAAGAACAGTTCTAAGGACAAAAGGTTAACAGTGATGATACTTTTTTTTTGGGGGGGGTCATTCTGTGACAATAGCTATCCACTGTGGACACTGTGGTGATTTCTTGCAAAAGTCCATACTAGAGATAGGAATTAAATGGGAGTGAAATATAAAATAAATTCAAAATTACTTATGGACAACAATTTAAGATTAGAAACAAAAATCATGCAAATGAGAAATCAGAACCATAAGGTGAGATGAAATGGTTCACAGGTGTACCTGAAAAATGGTGCAGTCATCTTATGTAGTTTCATATACAGAAGTGAGGCATGCAGTCTGAGGTCATTATTTGAGCTTTATGCCCATAGACTTTATGGGCACTGAAAAGAGATAAACAATCCTACAGAATGGTTTACTTCACCCTAAAATACCACCAGTAAAATAAATGGGCCTCTAGAAGAGACTGGCTTAGAATATGGATTTAATTTGAAATGTCTATGTCTAGGTGAGAAGAATCACATATAACATGATCACAATAGAAAATAAAAGCAGGAATTAAACGTTAGTTTGTACTAAGTAGAATAAACCAGAAAATGTTAAAGGCACTCTCTCAACCATAAAAACCCAAACATCTTAGCTTAATTTTCATAGCTTCAAAGCAAAGCATGCTTACTATGTGTCTAGGCTTAGAGCAAAACCGGTTAGTAAGTGTGTTTCATTGGTGCATTTGTTCTCATTAAAATATCAGGGGATATTACAGGTTTTGCTGTCATTATGTTTTTTTTCCATTTAAGGAGAAACAGAAACACAAAAAGAATCCAAGAATTCATTAATACCCATCTTTTGCCTCCTCCAACAGTTTCTGAAACAGCATTTTCATTTCCTTTTTCCTAGCTCATTGTTAAGCAAGCAGAATCCACAATAGCTTTTTAATCACACTCCCAGTGGATTTTTCTTCAGTGTGGCAAGGGCTGGAATAACTCAGATACCTCTAATGGATTTTTTTTAAAGCACAGAAAAAGGAAGGGGAGTTTTACCATCTCTTCATGGTCTTACTCTGCCAAATGCAACATAAGCTGAAATTTGCACAGGAGTTTGGCTTAGTTGCTAAACAGACGGAAATTTTGTTTGATCTTTATTATTATTAAAAATATTACTGCAACTATCCTCTATCTCCAGCCAACAATGCAAAATAGGTCTATGGGAAGGCTTTGCTAAGGTAATCTTGGTTCCTTGGACTTCTTAAAACAGTTTCTTCTCCATGTAGTCAAGAGCAAGACCCTACACTTACCTCCCAGCTGTTACTCTTATTTTACCCATTGCAGTGAAGAGATTCTTGAAGTACGTTTTACACCATGCAGGTTTCCCCCTCCGAAATGAACACATCGTGTCACTGTGATTAGTTATTATTGTAACTCTCCTTTTTGCAATCTGGACTTGATTCCTTAGGTTGGTACTTTGTGAAATAAAGTCATTCTAGCCACAGAGGGCCAGTAAGCAAGTGGTAAGGGTATGTCTTATCATAGCCTTCCAATCTGACCAAACTATATCGCAGCATTTTTTGACTGAGGATTATACTATTTCTAAAAATCTTTACATTTCCAGCATCTAGTAGATAATAAATATACTGGAAATCAGAGTGAAGTTGCCAGTCAAATTAGCTCAAATCCTTCAAATGCTTTTGCAGAGGTTGAACTTTACAAATAGAAAAGCAGACCCCTTTATGGGTGTGCTCAATTTAGTAAAATTGAACATATGTCTAGTGACTGCACAGTTGTGGGGAGGGAGGATGAAAGGATATCCTAAATTGGTTCAGTCCCCTTCATTGTGTAATTTACAAATTGGATTAAAGGGAGCTTTCATGTGCCATATGGTCTAATTCACAACAGGATGAATTTCATCAACACCTGCAAGAAGTCCTGTTTCATCTGCATATGTGAATTGGACAGATAATGTTCGCTAAAGGAACCCCTGGCCTTCTTACCAGGAAAAAAAAAAGCTATTTACCACTCTAGAGGTCACATCTAGTTATGATTTAGTGTTCCCTTTCAGGACAAAGCTGATACACATGAGACCCATCTGTCCTTTTGAACAGAGAACATCCTGCCTTTTCTAAGAGAAAATTAGGAAACAGGTACAAAATTAACTTGAGCATAACATTGGGTTGCTTAGAGCAGAACTGTGGGCCACAAATACACAAATAAAGACTGGGTGGAGAATAGGCTGAGAGCAGCCCTGAGCAAAAGAACTTGGGGGTGTTGGGTGATGAGAAGATCAACATGAGCCAGCAATGAGCCAGAAAGCCAACTGCATCCTAGGATGCATCCAAAGTAACATGGTCAGCAGGTCCAGGAAGGTGATCCTGCCCCTCTACTCCACTCTGGTAAGACCCTATCTGGAGTACTGCATCCCGCTCTGGAACCCCCAACACAGGAAAGACATGGACCTGTTGGAATGGGTCCAGTGGAGGGCCACAAAAATGGTCAGGGAGGTTGGACTAAATGACCTTTAAAAGGGCTGGAACACCTCTCCTATGAAGATGGGCTGGGAGAGTTGGGGTTGTTTCTCCTGGAGAAGGCTCCAGGGAGACCTTACAGTGGCCTTCCAGTACCTAAAAATGTCCTACAGGAAAGATGGGGAGGGACTCTTCATCAGGGGGTGTAGTGATAGGACAAGGAGTAAGATTTTTAAATTGAAAAAGGATAGATTTAGATTCGGTATCAGGAAGAAATTCTTTCCTGTGAGGGTGGTGAGACACTGGAACAGGTTATTATAATCCATGCTTGTAAAAAAATTATAAATCCATACATAGAAGTAGTGTGAAGAATCAGGAAAATTATTTTATCTTTGTTTATAGTGCTGATACTGGAATATTGGTTACTGTTCTGACACCTGCAGAAAGAGAGTGAGACACAATTCAGAATGGCTGTAATACGTTACAGTGATAAATTTAAAGAGCATATATCATTGGATTTAGAATTTAGTTTAGAATTTATCATAGAATTCAGTTTATCATAGAATCATAGCACAGTAGAGTTGGAAGGGATCTTAAAAATCATCTAGTTCCACCCCGCTGCTGTAAGCATTTCGTACATAAGATACATGCATGATACAAGATGGACAATCTAGTAGAGAAAGACATAAGTACCACAAATGGCCAGAAAATTCGAGCTACATTATTCCACTAGAAAAATAGCACACGCTTTTGTTATTCCTGACAATTACACCCAAATAAATCGCCAAGAGAAGCATGGGGTTCTCCATCGTCAAAATGAAACTGCCTGAAATTACCTTGGCCAGAGCTGACCACAAGTTATTAGACTCAATATTTGAGTCACTGGATGCCATTCCATGGATGACTTTATGCAGGAAATCAGGCTGGTGGTGTAATAACTTTACAACCTACAATATCTTATTGGCCAAACTCTGCTATTCCTGTGGACGTTCTAGCAGACATTAATATCATTATTAATATTTATCAAAGTGACAGAGGTAAATTACAAATTATTTTCTTCTCTTCAGCTTTATGTATTGTCCCCATATGTTGAAACAGAGAAGGCAAAGTCATTATTTAATTTAATTTTCTGAGGAAGTGTTCTACCCAAGAATGCCAATGAATCATAGTTTGTTAGGGCGGCCCCTGCAAGTCCACATGAAAATATTCACGAGATTCCTGTGGTTACAATTTGCCCATTAGTGGTAGGATAAAAATAAGCTTCACAGCTGTCAAGATTTAGGAAGTCATATGTGAAAATACAATTTTTGGGGAGTCAGAAAGTGAGATCAATCAGTTACTTTAAACTGAGAACAAATATAATATATTTACTTAGCAATTTATTTCTAACTCTGATATCTCACATAAGCCTTTCATTAAACCCTTCCTAAGTTCGTCTCTTAAGGGAGCATATGTATTTTGTCATCTGGTTTTATTTTGAGGAAATTTTGTCTCAATTTGAAGACATTTATAATATATGTCTTAAAGGAAAATTTGAGGGAAAGTAACATTAAATCATATTCCAAACACCAATTCCAAGACAAAGTCATTATTAAAATTCTAATTATTAATGTGTTGCATTTGTTAAGACAAATGTGACATGTTACATCTGAGGTTACTAGTCTGTGGTTGGAGCTGTAGATTTATTTTTTTAAAGCAGATGACGTAATATCTGTGATGCAAAGTGAGCTTTCATTCTGTTCTCAGAAAAAAACATCCAGAGTAACTCTGTACAGAGAATTACACTGGTGCAAAAATAATCTGCCTTAAGTTTTCATCTGGTTGCTGATTTATGAACTTGGGCAATACAATGTTACTTTAAAATAGAAACCTAAAAATCATGCAAACTCCTTCCACAGACTGGTAACCTCAAATGCATCTTATTAAATGCACTGTGTTAATAATTGACTTAATTTTAATCATTACTGTGAATGGCTGTTTAGAACACAATTTAATTTTACTTTTCCTCAAATTTGCATTTATAATGACTTAAAATCACATGATAAAATATATTTGATCCTTTATTAATCAGTATCTAAAATTTTTCATACAACATGAGCCACAGCAGTTTTGCCAGGGAAAAGTTTTGACCTTCTGCATCTGCACCAATGTAATTCCTGGTGCAATCAGAATTTCTCCAGACTGATGCTGGTTTTATGAAGGTGGAAATAAATTAACTTTATACAGTAGGTATTATTCCATTGTGCATATCAGTGAATTTTAACTTTTTTGGAGTTGTTCACCTTTTATAGTTTTCCAAGGGAAATACAGACCCCCGAAAAGTGAATTTAAATTATAATAGCAGTATTCCTGGGTTTTATAGTTCCAGTTTTTGAAGGCATTTCAAAACCAATCAATAAATCCCCAGGAGTCTGTGGGGTTACAGTGTGAAAACTCTTGGAGGAAGTAATTGTCAGCCTACGCTGTGACTAATACAAATCTCTCTCTCTCTCTGTTCTGCAGGGCACAAAGCAACCTCAGCTTCAGCTCCCTCCTTTCCATTGATGCATTCACACTGGAAGAGCAACACTCCTGATCCATCACAAAGCAAGTACAACTGAAGTATTTATAATTAAAAACGCACAGACGAGGGAGCAATCTGATACCAGACGATTTCTTATTTCCAGTCTCTGAACAGATATTTAGAGCCTATTTCCAAAACAGTGTGCTTCCTCCTCAGCACAGGCGTTGACTCACGCTAAGGAATGTATTCCATTACAGACTTGCTGGCTTGCACCTTAGCTTCATGGTAGAACCAGTTAGTTGCTGTGGTGACAGTGACCAACAAACAGAAAAAAACCATGAACTCTTTCAGGACTGGTCAGAGCAGTTTAATGACAGCATCCACACTTAAAACTTTAAAACTTTCTTGTTCTGTTTTCTTTTAAAAGGAGGTTCAACTATTCCAGTAAACATGTAATACTGTCATAAGACCATCTACGTCTCCTCCTGAGAAATCCTTTCACATATCTTGTAAATATTTGCATACAGGCCTTAGACTGTACGCAAAGACTGTTTGCAAAGTCTTTAGACTTTTTTTTTTGCATATAGTCTTTATAGAGACTGTAATCTATGGTCATTATTTTAAGCAAATATAGAGTTTCTCTGCCTAATAACAAATTGAACCACAGTTGGTGAAGCCCCACTCTCTTTTGCAGAGGTGCATGAGGACAAAACCTAAGCTTTTGGTGGAGATAATGTTCATGTAGTGCTGAAATCAGTACTATACCTTTATAACCTGAAATCAACTAGAACATTTAATGGGAGTGTTTGCAAGATACAGTACAATAAATACAACATTGCATTATTTCAAGAAAGAGATACAAAATCCCTGAAAACTCACACAAAAAAATAAAGGTCATAACTATTTCAGTTTTGAGCTTGGCAATGTTTAGCTCTGCAGATGCAATCCAATGACAATAAAATGGGTGTAAACTGGGGTTCGGTTTACTGCAAGGATGCTGAGTTGTTTGTTATCTGCTCAATGCTGAAGGAGATGGAGCTTGGGGGGAAGTGAGGTTGCTTAGAAAGGGCTCATATAGAAAGGAGGCGATTTATATATCAGGAGGAAAATATTGTGTTCTCCTCCCTCAGATTATTTAATTTGATTTGTTTAATAAAGAACTAAAGATCTCACTTCAGGCAAATTTGGCCATTTTTGTTTGATCCTTCCACCATTTATAATGACTGCTAAAAACTGTGGTTACAGTTTTGTTCATTGCACAGCTGTAAAAGCACTGAGTTTCTCTTCTTCTCTCAATACATTTTATTTTAGAAGATCTTGGTTAAAGATGACCACGATAAAATGTTGTTAGCTGTGAGATTCATGGACCTCTTGGAAATGTCTGGAGAACCCAAGGAAATTTTCAACTGAACCACAGCACAGCCCAGGCTGATCAAAAGATCATCTGGTCCAACCTTTCATGGGAAAGGTGTCCTAGATGAAATTATCTAGCATCCTGTCCAATTGCATCATGAAAACTTCCAGTGATGGGTACTCCACCATGTCCTTGGGGAGATTGTTCCAGTGATGGATTGTTCTCATTGTAAAAAATTTCTTTCTTAATTCGAGATAAAACCTCTGCTGGTACAGCTTGTCCCCCCTTGTCTTCCCCATGTGGCTGCTTGTGAAGAGAAAGCCTCTGTCCTTTTACTAAAATAGTGCAATTCTCCCATCCTGCCAGCACTGGAGGATTCAGAGAGGTTCTTTGGTTGCTGTCTGCTTGCAGGGGCACCTGTGGAGCAGGCTCTGGGTAACCCCACCAGAGCTGCCAGCATCCTGTACTCACAAAATGCTCAGGGACTTATCTAAGTGTCCTGACGTGTCATTGCCACCCCCACAGAGGAGGTAGCAGAGGACTCTTCCTGAGTGGGCTCAGCTTCACCTGCAAGGAAGACATCTGGGATTAGCAGGCCATCTGAGCTCAGCCAGAGACCAGGCAGCATGCCAAAGCACAAAAGTGAGGTACCACTTTTGGTGGTGGCTGCTGAGAGTTAGAGAGTGCCTGGGCTCACTCGCCTCAGAGGAGGGTGGCTGTGGCATGACATGAGTTGGAGATTTTGGCTCAGAAGTTATACATACACATATATGTGCCTGTAAGTACATATATTTGTATACATGTGTGTGTCTGTATATTTTATTAATATATGCTGTATTATTATTATAGCTAGATAATTCTTATCCCATTACTTTTATTGCTATATTTGTTAATTTACCATGTATCCTCAAGAGACTTTATTAACATTGGCAGGATAATCCTAAGGGCTGTTGCGGTGTCTAGACAAAAGGAATTGAAGACACAGCAGAAATATTTACTCAATATTTCCCTCTGTGGGAAGTTTCTGTCTTGCTCTTACATTAAGCCTTTTAATGTAACTTTATTAAGGATTTAATGTAATAACCAATGCATGCTGTAATGGAATAACTGTAAACATTTTACATGTATTTACAGTTGGCTGGGCAGACTCTCCCTGACTAATACTAAAGCCGATTTAATGTTGTGGGTTTGAAATTAAACCATGAATGTGACAGTCTCTAGGACTGTCATTGCAAATGAAAAAAACCCCACATCAGTTAGCTGGTACTATGGAAATCCTGTATTATGTTGAAAAGAAGAGAATGTAAACCCACTCTGTGAACAGCAGCAGGCAGAAAAAGGAAAAAGTAAAAAAAGTGGGGTATCTCTGTGTGTGAAACATAAACCAGGGAAGATCCAGGGATGCACAGATTCTAGGTCAGAGAGGACCATAATGATAAAAATCTTGTTTGAATTACTACCAAACTGCCAGACAAAACATTCTGCTGCATCCTCCTGTCATAATTGCTGCAACAGGAGAATTAACAGAAGGAGGTGCTGACAGCTCTCTTTCCAAATTTACGTCTTGATTTTTCTTCTCTCACATCTTGAAGTTATTCACATTAAGGTGTCATCTACAAAGAGGATCTGAGATTTCTGAATGAAGACCAGATAAGTCAGAAGATTGTCATGAGAAGAAGTCAAGAGAAAAGAGGAATGGAATGTTAAAGGGCAGTTCAGACAGAAGAGGAAGGATCTGATAGAGTGAGGAAGTCCAGAAGAATGTGAGATGGAAAAGGGATATGTCAGAAGATAAAGAGCTTTTGAAAAATTTCCATACCTATGAAGATTGAGCTGAGTAAACTGGGTCTGAGTCTCAAACAAATAAATTTGTCAAAATACTCACTGTTGGTTCAGATTAACTAGTCTCTCCTCACTAGGGCTGTGCAGGAAGTGTTCTGGTAGAAGAGCTTAATTAAGATTAAAGACAAAACCCAAGAAAAACCCCACGCATTTCCAACAAGATCTGCTCCCTGCTACTGCCATCCCTCCCCTTCTTTCTGGAGTAAAGCCACCTGCTTTATCTCTCTTCTTCCACCCCAGCTTGGAAGATCCCCCATCGCATTGTGGGAGGCTTCAATCTCTGCTGTGTCACTGCCTGGATCTGTGCCTACATGCTGACGAGTTTTTTGGCAATGTCCTGTTGCTTCCACCATGTACCTTCCTCTGCTACCACCATGGGCAGATGGGTCTCGCCTGTTATTTTAGCTGCTACACGTTCCTCCATATATCTTAAAATGTAAGGACAATGAAGGAAAAATAAATGTTTCTTGGCTTTCAAGATCCACTAATCTCTGTCTTTTCCAGCAGAGAAAAGAATGTAGTCAAAGCCACAAAGGGGAGGAATTTAGATAACTAAATACCAACATCTTATTGTCCGAATCTTTCGATATAGGAAACATAAACTAATGGAGTGATATACAACTAACGAAATGAAACACAGAAGAAAAGAATGAAACAGAAGTAGAGGGTTGGAAAAAGATATATGGTTTACATGCATGGTATTTTGAAAAAGTTTAAAGATTCATTTTCTTCTGAAAGTAAAGAATACTTTTCCACAAAAGACAAACCCCCAGCATGATCCAGATTATCAAAAAGCTGTCCCATGGCCTTACTTGAAAAGACAGTCAATGAGCGGTTTGGAGGCTGTTTGACAGCCTGGAGCGTAGGGCTTAAAATTATCTATATTTTCTGGAATTGAGTTTGAAGTTAAAGACTACATTGTCTTGTTAGCAAACTGCAGAATGCATGTAATCCAAAACAGGGCCACTAACCAGTGTACAAATGCAACTAAATACAGGATTGCTCACAATACCTGTGTATATTGAAGTACACTGTACCAAAAATCTTCTTCAAAGACACTAAATTCTCCAATATTTCCATATAAATTCTCAAAAGGCATGCACGTGTCAATATATATTTGTTACAAATGCATTTTTAAATGCATAAAATGAGGAATGCAAAAGTAAATAGAGATGCCTGAATGTTTTCATAGCCAATTAATTTAAATCTAATTATCACATTTCCTCCCTTATTCTTGCACCAGTGTTTAAAACTGAGGTAATGGGAGTGCTGTGGTAAATTTTGAGAGCCTGAGACAGTAACATGGATAAAAGCTTCTACTAACCATTTCTCATGTCGTCATCTTAGTTGCATAGATATATTTTTCAGAGGAATTGTTTCAAGATGTCTGCAGACTCAAGAAGGCAAAATATAATCTAGGTGACTGGAAGTATTGTATTCATAATGGCAAACAATAAATATACCTACCTTTGTAATGGTGTCCACTTGGGTCTTTACAAGACCGACTACCTCCATGGAGCACTTTTCATGTAAAATCAACCGAAAGTGAAGACTCTTGGGTGAACTAGAAAGAAAAGTTTTGATTCTTAAGAACAATTCTGAAAAAATAATTTTATCCTCAGTGATGAGGTGGTAGGTCTCTCCCTCTATCCTACAAAAGTTTAAAAAAATATGCAAAAAATATAGCTCTATAATATATCATTCATAACTAGAATAAGTTAACTATATTCTTATTCTGTATTTTACTCTTCTTGCAAGTACTCTAGAAAAACAGTGTGGTTTTTGCATTATTGTTGGATGATGCCCAGCTGAAAAAATTGAGAATAGGTAATATAATCTTCATACAGAACCAATATAATCTTCTTGTAGCTGTCCTTTGCCCTATTCTCTGAGAAAATCAGTCCAACCTTCCCTAGTGTCTGAACATTTCAGGATTTGCCTACTAACATACTTCTGCTTTACAGATTGTTTTGGTTTTGGCCTTCTTAGCCAAAGTGAAGTCTGGAATTTTCCTGGACTGCTCCAATGCTGAAAAAGTGCTATTAAAAGATTTAGTACAGTTAGGGGACAAGTAAATTAGTGTTAAATATGTAGTGAAGTCAGCGAAAACTCTGCTAACATTTCCTACAGGTTTAAGTAACATTTAAGAATCATTTCTCTCTGCTTTTGAATTTAGGTTCCCAAGGCAACTCCCTGCTGTAATACTGAGGGTATCCAAAAGATGATTCTTCCAACAGTCTGGCTTAATCTGCAAGAAAGAACCTCAGTCTTAATTCCTGGGGGTATTATGACAAATCAGAAATGTGCATAGGATTGAAATAAATATTTCTGTTTTGATTCTGCATAAAGCACTCTAATACCTGAAACTCGCAGAGTACTAAAAATACTTTTTCTTTTATTAACTGACTCAGTTTCTTGGTAGACATGGGGGTAGGTGGCATCCTGTCTCTGGTTTCCTGGAAAGCAGAATGCAAGGACAGTCTCCAATGTTCTGTTTGCACATAACTCCACCTGGCCGAGGTTTGTTTCACTCAGTATCTGAGCAGGACCTGATGACTGCTCTGTTATCAGCACTGTTTACCTCAACAGTTGCTCCTAAGAAAGCTCAGCTACCCACTTTTTCCTGTTCCAAGCAAAAAAGAATGAAATTAATTAGCAATGTTTATGTAAGCAAAATTTTGAATTCAGATAGATAATTTACATTCAATTAGTCTGTGTTTCAAGCAGTGCAATTCTGAACTGTTGCCTGATCAGCAGGTCTCCCCAAAGACACCTGTGTTCCTCTTGTTAGTACATCTGGTGGTTCCTCTGGCCCACAGTGCGTGTTCCCACTCATAGGCTTCAGACGCAGCATCAGTTCTGTGGTTATTTCCCTCACTTTTGGGACATGAAGAAGCTGCCTGTGACTCCATAGCTTGTGTATAGCTGCACGTCATGGCACAGCTGCTATTTGCAACCATTTTTCCATCAGAGGGGGGTTGTTTTGTTTTGTTATATCTGTTTTCTAAACAACAGGCAGTCAGACTAAGACATCAGCTTCTGATTGTGCTCTGTTACACAAATAACAGTTATTTGCTTGCTCTGTCCAGCAAATAACTCAAAGTTTGCTCCCTTTTTCCCCCTGACAGTACACAGGAATGTCTCTAACCTGTGGATACAGATGCTATTTTATCCATTACAAGTGTCTGGATTGTAAATTGAACATAAAACTGATAGAAAATTGGTGCTGTTTGGCACATCAGACAAGTTATATGAAGCCTGTCAGGGCCGTGCACCATTTTGATTTTCAGTTCTTAATTGAACTGGTTTTCTGAAGGTCACAACCTACAGTTTCTTGGTGTCATTCTGTCATTTAATAGTGCTAAATATGCATCAGTGTCCTGAGTTCCTTTACCTGATTCCTCCTATTTTTTTAACAAATCAGAAGCTGTTCACAATGTCCCTGCTCTTATGGAACCTAACATACAGATATAGAGATAGAAATATGTATGCACACATAGAATTGACAGCTCTTAGCTATGCTTTTTTTTCTAAAACACCGTTGTGGTTTTAATATTGCAGTAATGAGTCATCACCACTCTGGTGCTTTCAAATGGGACTCCAGCTCGCACTGTCTGTTCCTTCTCTGTCTGTCAGAGGTCTGTGAAGAACCTGTGGTAGCTTCTTGTTCTGCTAATGTGCTAGACTTCTTGCTACTGCACCTTGTTCTCTGCAGTAGCTCTGGCACTCACAGTCTACAGTTCCTTGGACAAGGTTGGTTTTTTATTTTTTTTTTCATTGCTGGCTTTTTAAAACTGGTTACCAGGTGTCATTTAGTCAAGATACAAAATGTGCTTTATCCTATGTTTAGCAATGCCCTGAAAGGTGTTTCTATAAACTCCACTTTTCTAACACTGTGCTCAGTTTACAGACATTTGTAATTGAAAAAAATAATCATCTGTCACTGTGGGATACAGAGACAGGGTGTTTAGTTGTTGGGGAAAAAAGGTGCATGATGCTGAAGTATCCAACTCTGTAGCATGCATTTTATGTGCATGACACTCACTAGCCTTCCATAAATAACATGTAAAACTTTCTATATCCATAAATTATGTTCCAAGTTGTCCATTCTTGTATAAATCACTGTAATTCATTATTGCAGTTTATCTCATATCATCTATCAACTTTAGTAAACCATTCAGTTTCTCAATAACATTTAAATTATATGTAGCCTTTATTTATTGCATACTAGTCATTCCAGTCTTCTTATTTAGGTAGTTTAACTAGGCAAATATTTCCCTATAAATAGCAAATTCCATTACAAAGATCATTTATTTCTCTTCAGACTGCTTTCTGATTTTATTTTAAATTAATAATATTCAAATAAAAGCATGCCAAGTGTTGGGGCTGTCAGATAGTAAATAATCATGAAATTTGGCAACACTCTGGAATTAGAAGTTTGTCATCATCCTTCTATATTCCCTAACCTGTGATTTCAGACGTTTCTGTTTTAGTCTTTACCAGCTCCTTAATTCTGTAGGGAAGTGAAATATTCCCTGACAGATTTTGTTTTTGTGAAAGCAAACTGTTGCTATAGCAGTATCTGATGTCTCAAATTTAACTACAATAGAGGCTAAAGAAGAGATACATATTTTAGAACATAAATAATCACTGTAAAATCACTGAACATGCTCTTTAATTAAAAAAAAAAAAAAAAAAAAAAAAAAACCAAAAAAAACAGGCTGGAATTATAATTAATTTGAAACCTTCCTGTTACTGAGAATCCTCTTTCCTCTACCAGTTCGTGTTTTCTATTTAAAAATATTTTCATATTTGCAAATATGTGCATCTCTCTTCCAGGGGGAAAATATGTATATTTTCTTTTACTGTGTTCTTACATGTGTGTACCTTAGCAGATGAGGTTTGGAGTACACAAGGAAGCCATCAGCCTGGGGTCTTCTTGCCTGGCTCATGGTGAGAGTGACAGAGCCCTGGAACAGGCTGCCCAAAGAGGTTGTAGAGTCCCCTTCTTTGGAGATTTTCAAGACCTGCTTGGATGCAGTCCTGAGTAACATTCTCTAACATGCTCTAGGCAATCCTTCTTCAGCAGGGGAGTTGGTCCCTTCCACCTCTAAAAAATTCAGTGAAATTCAGTGAAATCTCTCTGGATGCTCTGGGACAGCTGCCCTGCACTGGAGGGCTAATGGGAGGGAAAGAAGTGTATTACTCTGAAGGTGGCACTCAGTTCCCACCTGGTGGCCTGGCACTCCTGCTCAGACAGCAGTTCCCATTGTCCTGTAACCCTGATAGAATGTCCCCTGATATCAGTGCAAGGCTGGGGAGAGAGAGGGATTAGCCAAAAGATGTGAGCTAGCTGCATTATTCTCCACAAAGCGATTTGACAGGATGAAAATAAATCTAGTTGCAGAAAAAACACTATTTCTTTTGAGACAAGATATAGCATTAAAAATATTTGCTTTCATCTGGTATCCCAGCCTATGGCTGCTCCTGACCTGATGGGAGCCTCCTGACTCCTTCTCACAACCTGCTAAGTTGCACTGGCACTGGATTGAAATATTAACAACATTTTAAAACATCCACAAACAGTTCCATATAAGCTATATAATGGAGCATGGCTGCTGGACTTCCTCAGGCTAGCAGCAAAACAGTTGGCTTTAGGACAAAAGGCAGTATAGTGTCAATGTGGTCTCTGCTTAGGTTAATTAACTGTGCTAAGAAGTAGGGCTAATTTAGATCAGGGGCGGTGCTTCAAGCTACAGAACTTTCTGGAGCATGTGATGCACGTGGCTACGTTAGAACCTCTGGGAGTTTAGGGGTTTTGCTCCATATCTATGGCATAGTGTAGACATTATCCTTCAGTCCTAAAGAGTGTTTAGTGATATGCAGTGATACCATACAATAATGGGCCCAGCCATTTGTACGCCTTCACCTCCCTCAATCTCAGAGCTGGCTTTTGTAATGATTGTATTAAATATTACTTCACAAAAAAAGTACTGTCTGTGCCATGAGCAAGGAGCTACTCTGCATCAAGGCAGACCCTAGGCAAGGGTGAAGAGTTGTTTTCCTCACTTGCCCTTCCCAACAAAGAATTCAGGGAGAGAGCAAGTGGCTTCCATCTTACGCAGGAGCTGGCTGAAGTCTATCTAGGGCACTGTATCCACAAGATGGAATCAAAGAAAATTCTTAGATTGAAGAATTAGACATCAGATTCAAAACAAATTGTATTTTCAGTTTTCATAGTCCTAACATTTATATAGTGAATGACTACTATCAAACTATTTCTTCAACTGGTAGCCTAACTCAAGTACAGACCATCATCAAACATAAGCAACTACTTTTCACCTTTGAATAGCTCTGGAATTTCATTGAATTTAACTGAATTTTTAGAGTTGGAAGGGACTGTAGAGATCATCTAGTCCAACTCCCCTGCTGAAGCAGGATTGCCTATGGCTAGAGCATGTCACTCAGGACTGCATCCAGGCAGGTCTTAAAAATCTCCAAAGAAGGGGACTCCACAGCCTCTCTGGGCAGCCTGTTCCAGGGCTCCATCACCCTCACTGTGAAGCAGATTTTTTTCATATTTGAGTGGAACCTCCTATGTTCCAACTTATGCCCGTTATCCCTCGTCCTCTCACTGGCAACCACTGAAAAGAGTTTG